>CM038223.1:58890032-58987710 GCA_021442155.1 Cymbidium sinense
AGGATTTTGACTATCGAGGTTGTTTGTCGAGTGACTTCGATGGCGTTAACACATGGAAGAGGTAATTGAATCCGTTGAGGATGTTTGACTATCAGGTTGTTTGTCAGTGTTTTCGATGGCGTTAACGTATGGAAGATGTTGAATTGAATCCGAGGATTTTTGACTATCGAGGTTGTTTGTCGAATGTTACTCGATGATGTTAACTTTGTGTGAGGTCGTGGGAAGTCAACCAAGGATCTTGTGACCTATCATAGGTATTAGCCAAAGTGTTATTTGACTTCTTACCTGTGTGGAGTAGGTGCGAGTTTTGACTATCCAGGTTGTATGTCGAGTCTTTGCTCGATGATGTTAACTTTGTGTGGGTATGTGCGGAGTTTTGACCAATCCGAGGTTGTTTGTCAGAGTCTTCACTCGATGACATTAACCTGTGTGGAATGGGTCAAATCAAAATATTTGTTTGAGCTTGTAGCCAAAGTTGCTCCTTGACCTTTGTCTTTCTCATTGGTATTACTGAGTTGCTTCTCGAACTGATAATCAATTAGATATCCAGAATATTGATTTGGATAATCTTTTGAGATTAAGAGTTACCCCCCAAGTTTTTGACAAAATCTGAAGGAATGAAGTTTGATGAACCTTCATTCTTCACTTGCGCTCCTTAAAAGCTTGAAATGCTCCACGTGGATGGTGGTTTTGATCTTGTTGGGAAACTTGGTCGCCATACAAGATGAAATAATGAGAATCAGTTTTCCACGCAGGCGCGCTGCATGCTAGAAAACCGGTTCTTGTAGAGTGAAAGTTTATGCCTTGTTGTAAAATCCACACACCAGTATTTCAAAGTGAACAAGAAAACTCAAAATTTTTTACGTGAAAAACCTCGAAAGAGGGAAAAAAACCAGCTAGTAGTAGAAATATTCCACTATGTATTTATTTTGGAGTACAAGTTTCCGATCTGGGATTACAAAATTGTATCAGAAGAGCGTGATGAATTCCACAATCACAACAACCATATAGTAATGGTGAGCAATTAAGTCAACTATCGTTGAAGGTCGTCGGGATGGTGATCGGCGAAGATGGCCGTCGAGGATCGGCGGTGGTGACCGACGATGGTGGTCGGCGGCGGTGACCGGCGTCGGTTGGCGGTGATGATGACCGGCGATGATGGTTAATGACGATGACCTACGAGGGCAGCCAGCGGTGGTGGCGGTGACGAGATAGATTGACTATGGCAAGGATCAGCGGTGGTGGCGGCAGCGGCACGGCGGTTAGTAACAGCAGTGGTGACGGCGTCAGTGGTAACGCGATTATGCCTGGAGGATTTTCAAGCTTTAGAGCTCTCTCCTCTCTCTTGCTTGGTCAATCCCTCATATGAAAAATGAGGGGCTATTTATAGATTGGAGGAGTGGCATCTCTGTAAATACGTGCAAAATCCGAACCACTCCTCTCCATCAGACGGCTCAAAATGATTCCTTTGATCATATGATGTATTTTGTGTATTTGAATGCTCAAATGAAGTCAAAATTATGAGATCTTGGGCTTGTTAGATCCGGCTCGTCAAGACACTCGATTTGACTATAAACACTCCATGTTTAAGAGTCGATTGATAATAAGCGCTTGATCTTGGTTAGTCTTAATTCAGAATTAGATTGCTTTCGACATCAAGATTCATGCTTCGACTAGTAGAATTTTCAGGGTCATATCAATATTAAATAATTTTAATGATATTACACAAATTATATAACTGTGAATGCATATGTAAGCTTACATTATTGATATCAATTTTACGATGCTTAAGGATATTAAAATTATGGATGTTACATTTTGTTAACGATAGTAAATGGATATCAATGATTAGATAGAGGCCTTGGAAGTATAATAGACTACTTCTTAGACACAATGGAATCATTGAAAACTTTATAAGTAGAGTTGAGTACTTTATTTCTATTACTTCACAACAATCATCTTTTATGAAGCAACATTTAGATGACCATGTATGATGCATAAAAATTAGGTTATTTTAATGTCAAATAGAGTGCATGTTGATTTGTATCGAAAGGGATTTCAACCAAATTATTTGATTTGGATAGCACATCGTGAGTGTGAACCTCACTTTGACAATCATTACACTACATCAAGTATCAATCATGAGGAAATGGTCTTTAATGTAGCTAGACCATAAATTCAGGAAAATTTTAAAAAATACCTAATGTTGAAGTAGAAAAGTTTTATGACTTACTGAACACAGCACAAAAACCATTGTGGCATGGATGCACCTTCTATTTTGAGTTATCTTTGGTTGTCAAATTATTAAGTGATGAAACAAATTTCAATATGTCACATGAATTACTTAATCGGTTGTGGACAACTAAAGGAGACAAACAAGAGAATTTAGTTCCTAATTATTATCACACAAAATACTAATTTCAAAGTTATGATTATATGCACTTGAAATAGATTGTGCATCAATGATTGTATGCTTTAGTATTATAAGGATGATGCATCACAAGTTGAATGTAGATAACATAATGCACAAAGATATAAAATTAAAGTAGGAGACATCATAAGTAGAAGGAGATCCCACAAAATGGACTATTTTATATGCTCATCACATCGCGTTTATAGAGACTATTTGCATGGATGAGTATTGTTGGGTATATGAGGTGGTATTGTACACAACCATAAATTCGAGCCATCCATTAGATCTTTGAGGCTTGGAAGCATTTTGATCGCCGTACTCTAATTTTCTTGAGCGAGAAATTTATGTTTGGGATTATGTACTGATGGATTCACGCATTATAGTTAAGTTGCCACAATATACTCATTGTTAGCCAATTATTATAATGCTAAACAACCTTCCCAAGAGAAGTGCATGATAAATCCTTTTTGTTTCACTCACTTATCATTCCTAAGCCACATAATCTTAAAGCCAAGATAGATGTGTATCATCAATCACTAACAGATGATATAAAAGTTTTTATGGCAAGATGGCCTATTGACATAGACAGTCAGTGGATTTTCATAACAAAACCTACCACCTTCTGTCGTTCTCTGACAAAGCTTCACATTCTTCCAACGGACTCTGCCATATGGTTCTCCTTCACACACTTATCATCTCAGCCATTCACGGCCAACCAACCTCACGTGCACCGTTCAAACACCTCTTGCAAGCTATCATCTTTTCATAAATACAGACACTTAATGTAGCATGCGATTATTATCTTCTTTCCTTTGTTGTACATATTCTCCCCTACTATAGTAATACAACTCTTCTCAATGGAGTTTACTTCCTATCCTATCTTCCGCTAAGTAATCTCTCACTTGAGACCGGCTCACTACTTTCTCTCTTAGTGTCTTCATGGTATCAGAGCCAACCTCCTACTGAATCATGTCAGAATATTCTGCTCAATCCAACAGAACTATGGACACACAGCAAGCCAACTTCCCCACACTAACCATTCCTCCCTCCCTAAAATTCCTCATGGGAAACATAAAATCAGTAGCCAATACTACTCTCACCACCGATAATTACCCCATATGACGCACAGATAGACAAGCTCTTCAAAGCCAATGGCTTCGACAGCTTCCTAGAAGGCACCACCCCATGCCCCACTAAATACTCTATCGACACCAATGGATAACCCCAACCAAACCTCAACTACAATACATGGCAACTAATCGATCAAAATCTCTCTGCAGCCCTCTACTCCACCATTTCACAATCAATACTCCCCTATGTCCTCAACTTAGACAGATGTGCCGACATCTGAAATATATTAGCAAAAAGGCTGCAATCACCTAACCGCTCCAGAGTTATCCAACTCAAAAATGAACTACACCACATCTCTCTTCGCAACAAAACAATGATGCAATATCTTGCCGAGATCAAAACTCTTGTAGATCAAATCTCAACAGTCGACTCTCTCCTAAACCCCGAGGATATCATCTTGCACACTTTAAATGGACTACCCTCAACTTACCATGCATTCAAAATTGCCATCCGCACAAGACCCAATCCTATCAACATCGACGATCTTTATTCCCTCCTATACAGCGAGGAAATTAACATAACCAACGATCATAAGAAAGAACTCACCCCCTCCATAGCCACTCTCCAAGCTACCTGACAAACACGGTTCCACAGAGGGCGACCAATCCTATCACAACTTTCCTACACAACCCACATGCGAATGGACGAACCGACCACTCACATCAAGACCAATCCCGCCAAATCGTATCCTAGGCCACTCCGTCTCTGTGTAGCAAGGATAACAATTCTTACCACACAAGAAATACCTCAGCACTCAAGACCGAAATCACCAAGCACCCCACAGAGTGGATTCTGGACTCTGGTGCCTCATCTCATCTCACCAACAACCTGGAGCTCCTTCAAGACCCTACCGACTATCAAGGCCAGCAACATGTCACCATCGGCAACGGTAATAGTATCCCCATCCACCATCAGGGCCAAGGCCTCCTTCCAACCCCCAATCGTAAGCTCCTTCTTAAACAACTCTTTCATGCACCTCTCTTATCTCATAACCTCCTCTCAGTTTCTAACCTTGCCTCCGACAACAATTGCTCGATTACCTTCGACGCTAATGGCTTCCTCATAAAGGATCGGACATCCCAACAACCTCTTCTAGTCGGCCGCTGCAATGAAGGACTGTACTCCATTCAGCATAATACTGCAGTCCACACACTCCTCTCCGCTCCTACTTCCTCCAACCTTTGGCATCAACGACTTGGTCATCCGCACAAAGATATTCTCAGAACTATCGCGCTCCAGAATAAGCATCTTCGCATCAAGAACGATCTCTCCTTCTGCACCGCCTGCGCTCAATCAAAAAGCCACAGGCTACCCTTCTCCAAATCTGTAACAAGAACCAAACATCTCTTCGAATTAATTCACTCGGATGTATGGGGTCCATCCCCAATACCGTCACTCCATGGACATAGATACTATGTTATTTTCATTGATGACTATTCCCGCTTTACTTGGTTGATTCCGTTATCACATAAATCCGAAGTTGCCTCAAAATTTCAACAACTGCATAATATGATACAGACACAATTCTCCAAGTCCATCAAAACACTTCTCTCCGACGGTGGAGGCGAATACACATCAAATGCATTTCAAACATATCTTAACTCCCACGGAATAATTCACCAACGCAACTGTCCCTACACTCTGGAACAAAAGCAGTCGTCAACTGACACATCATCGAAGTTAACAAGAACACTCCTTCATGCAGCAAACCTACCACAACATTTTTGGTGATCTTTAACACCTACCTCATAAACAAACTACCCACCAAAACCACCTCTCTGGAATTACCTCACCAAATTCTCTACAAAAAACCACCTGACTACACTCAACTCAAAGTATTCGGCTCACTCTGCTTCCCCTGGTCACACTCACTGACCACCAACAAACTCTCTCCGAAAGCACCTCTCTGCATCTTCCTCGGTTACTCACAATACCACAAAGGCTATAGGTTACAACCCCACCACTGATTCCTCATCTCAAGACAGCTGTTTGAAGAAACAAATTTTCCTCACCCTTTAGAAAATACAAACCAAAACCCTCCACTTCTCCAACACCTATTCAATATTCTCATCCCACACCTACAAACCACAACTATGCCAGGTACCCCCCACCGCAAAACTCACCTACCGTCAACCCCTCCACCTCCATCTCCGGAACCACATGCCTGCACACAATGAAAACCCGATCACAAACCGGCCACTCAAAACCCAAACCCATCTTTGATCTCCTACACCTCCAAACACCACCCGAACCAACATGCTATACTCAAGCTCTGAAACACTCTGAAGGGCGCAAAGCCATGCCCAAGGAGTTCCTCGCACTACAACAACAAGCAACATGGACCCTAGTGCCTCCACCTACTAATCAAACAATCATCGGCTGCAAGTGGACATTCAAAACAAAACTGCACTCCGACGGAACCCCCGCTCGCCACAAGGCCAGACTAGTGGCACATGGATTTAAACAAGAATACGACATTCACTACTTAGAAACCTTCAGTCCGATCGCCAAAATGCCAACCATCCGACTCTTACTCACTATCCTTCTATACACTCCAAGGGCAGTTTACCTTCTCATCGTCGGCGACATTCTCCTCACGGAGACAAACCACAAGTGATCTCATCTATCATCAAACGCCTCAAAGACGCATTCAACATGAAGGATCTCGGACACATCTCAACTTTCCTCAGAATTCACATCAAAAAGGCAGACAACAAATACTTTCTAACACAATCAGTATACATTCAACAACTCCTGAACCGATCCGGTATGTCCTCCTGCAAACCTGCACCAACACCCATCTCCAACTGGCACACTACCTCATTATCCCCATCAGAAGCCTTCACCAACCCCTCAGAATACCGGCACTTGGTTGGTTCGCTTCAATTCCTTACGATCACAAGATCGGACATCGCCTTGGCTGTAAACCACCTATGCCAACACATGCATCACCCACTCAACCTCCATTTCCAACTCCTAAAATGAGTACTGCGCTACCTTCAAGGCAGCGAGAATCATGGCCTACTAATGCTCGGCGATCTCCAACTTTGATCCTACCGACTCCGTGGAAATCCCGGCCGTCACTTCTACCTACGCACATTCCTCGGCTCAACACTCATCTCTTGGAAAGTTCAGAAACAAAAAATAGTCGCTCGCTCCTCAGAAGAATATAGAGGCGGCGGTACCGCGACATCATCTGGCTCCGTCGGTTAGCATAGGAATTCGGGATCTCTACAACAACTCTCACGCCACTTCATTGTGAAAACACCTCAGCCATGGCAATCACCAACAATCCATTTTTCATGCAAGAACTAAGCACATCGAAATCGACTATCACTTCGTGCGAGATCACATCGCAGCCAAAGCAATCCAAGTCTGCCACATTTCAACCGAGGATCAAATCGCTGACATACTCACCAAAGCGTTGCCTACCCGTCGGTTCCTCTTGGTACGCTCCAACCTCACCGTCCAGGAATAGGACCATTCGGTTGCGGGACACTCATAACAAACCATACCACCTTCTGTCGTTCTCTGACAAAGCTTCACGTTCTGCCAACGGACTCTGCCATATGGTTCTCCTTCACGCACTTATCATCTCAGCCGTTCACGGCCAACCAACCTCACGCGCACCGTTCAAACACCTCCTGCAGGCTATCAACTTTTCTATAAATACAGACACTTAATGTAGCATGCGATTATTATCTTCTTTCACTGTTGTACATATTCTCTCCCTACTATAGTAATACAACTCTTTGCAATGGAGTTTACTTCCTATCCTATCTTCCGCTCGGGTAAGTAATCTCTCTGCCAGACACCTTAGGCTCACTGCTTTCTCTCTTAGTGTCTTCAGATTTGACTTAGCTTATTCACACATCTGTGTGTGTGTTAATATATTTCAATTGTCTAGGATTAATCCTTTGAATCAAGTAATTCATAAGATCAGATATATTATAAGGCTTAAGTTTGATGCTCCTCATGTATTATGAAAAAAAATCTTTATTGAAGGACGCGACATGATTTAAGATTACTAATGTTGAACTTTGAAGATGTTACTATGAGTACATTCGCCTAAGAGATATTCAGAGTCTCAAGCATAGAGATGTTCAGAGATTATTTACTATAACTTGATAATTAATTTGTTTATTTTAAATTTAAAATTCAGTAAATAATTATAGACTTTTGGTATAATGATGGGGTAGCTGCGGCTGCAGGTCCCCATTGTGGAATTCTGCTTGCCGGAACACGGCCTGGGGCGAGATTAAAACTGGAAGGAGAAGAGAGAGTGCTGTGTAGGAGCCTCATGTGGTCCTCGATTCACTCTTTAGGCTCATTATTTTAATTTTATTATTATTATTATTATTATGTTTTCAGCCTGGGGGAAAGTGGGTGTCTACAGTAAATTTTAAAAAAATTCTTCTTTACAAATTGATGTATGGCCATCACATGGACAGCACAGTTTTATCTATGCATATACGAAATATTATAATGCTTTAAAATATATTTTAATATATATATCTTAATTTTATATTTATATTTCATGTGCCCACTTTCACATAAAGACAAACAGGCTGATTTTTTTTACTATATCTAGATAGACATATTATCTATAATATGAACATACTTCTCTTTCACTTAAGGATTTAAAAAAAAATGTTTTGACTCTTGCTTGCTAATTCCTCACCGTCAATATTTATCAAAATTACACTATCAACTTTGTGCATATATAAATTTTTTTATCTAATTTTTTAAAATTTATTACTTGCACTAGTCAATCTGCTCTCATCATTGATTTGTGGGAAATTCCTAACCATTTAGGTGTAGAATTTGATGATATCAAACTTCTTTTAAAGTATTTTCTTGCATTATAAAATCATCAATGCAGACTCTCTCATTAAAATTATTGATTTTTTTTAATGATTTTAATTTATGCAATGAGTCTTAATCTTGATTTATGAAGCTTATATAGATGTCAACAAATTTTGAGTTGATTAATTATTTTTATGTTTTTTTGTGATTTGATTTAATTTGATTTTAATTTTTTTTTGCTCAACTTGATTTTAGTGTGAATGAATTTTAATTTTGATTTGATTTTATTTTAAATTTGAGGTATTTAAATAGTTTCAATAGCGTTGAAGTAATTTATATTTGACTCATATGATGTTGTGTTTGATTACGGAGCATTAACAAATTTTAATTTGATTAATTTTATTTAATTTTATTTTTATTTCATTTAGTATAAATTTTTATTCATTTTAAATTTTTTTATTTTAGTCCATTTCCATCATGGCTGGAATGAGTTTGATGTTTAATCAATTTGATTTTGTTTAAAAGTGTTTAAATTTACCTAGTATTTTGGGCTATGTTGGGTCAAGTGAGGCCTACTAACCTAACCTAGGATTTTGTTTCATTTAGTTTAGATTTATTTTAGCTTAAATTTTATTTATTTTGATTTAACCTTGGGTTATGGTTTCCATCTAGCTACTAAGAAAATGTCCTAAGGGTTTATGTGAGGAAAATCTTACACTAGATTGAGTGAGGAAAATCTTACACTAACATTGAGCCGTAGGTGATAAGATTGAACAATATAAGGTAAGGGGATGAAGATGTGTTAACCTCATTAAAAGTCGATCAACATAGATGAGGTGCCTTATTACTATAAAGAAAAAGAGAACTATAAGAGCTAGAGAAAAGAGAGAGGATAATTGAGAGAGAATCTTTTAAATTAATTTATTCATAATTTATAAATTGCCAAAATAATGTTCATTCAACCCCTATTTATAAAAATGAAATGCTATGATTCCTTATCTATTGCATTAGAAAGTCTTTATGTATTTCCACTAAGAGAGAGAGAGAGAGAGATAAACTTTGATAATCTATGTGATTGTGTCACACTTATCCCCTTTATGCCAACTTACCAAGGATGTTTCTTTTGTGCTATAAGAGGAGTAGTGTAGCATTAATCTTATGAAAATAGATTTATAAGATAAGTCTATGTTAAATTTTAAACTTAAATATAAACAAATGTTAAAATTTTTAACAAAATCATAATAAACAATTCTAACAATTTGAAAAATAAAACTAAAATAAATTTAAAATGGTAGAATAGTTTGAAAATAATTTTCTTGGGTGCATTAATTATGATTTCTATCTATGATTACTTCTAAAATCTCTTATCATACTTATCCATCATGATTCTCAAATGACTTCTATTAAAATCTTAAACCACCTAGTTTTCCCAAAAAAAAAAAAAGTAATATAGTTATTATCGTATGATCATGCTGTCATGAGACCATAATGAATAAAATGGCTCTAGAAAAAATACAATAAAATTTTCTCTATCTACATAATAGTGATATTTGATAAAGATGATGCTTAAATGACCTCTCATGGATGTCACTAATATGATGTGGCTAACATGGACCTATGGCTATCTCTATGCCTCTTGACACATCTAAAACTCTTTGGCTTATATTGGCGGGCCTAAAATCACATACTCATCATCTAGCATCATCCCTTTTGCATGAACGCATATCATAAAACTATAAAACTCTTTAGATAAATCTTGAAATCATATACACAATTAGTTTAATTTTAGTGAAAATTAAATAAGTATGAATGTTTCCTATAAAATGCACTAAGAATTTCTTATTTGAAGACATAAAACATCAAATCAAGAGAGTTTGTTTAGGGTTATAACAGGTGTATGTAAATGCATCTACAGAACACCTAGGAAAAAATTATATATTTTGAAAACTAAATGAATATTATAATTTTTCCTTCTAAAATATTAGATAATAACATTCTAACAACTATCACATTTTAAAGTATATATAAAGTTTTTTTTCACTTGGATTATATTTGATTTTATGGGTACAAATTAGCCCGATTAATAAGGGTCTTTAAAATTGTTACTAAAGTCATGCAAAATACCATGGGACAGCCTTGGATAGGCAAAAAAAATATTATTTTCCACCATTAAAACTTTTAAAAAGCTGAAAGCAAGCTAAATAAATTTAAGATAAGTAGCTGGAAGGCAAATCTATGACAAATTTACCTTAAAATGGAAATAAATGGTAGCCTAAATCTTGGATGGTATCATACAAGGGAAGATGTTGCAAGCAGATAAACATTAGGAGTGGATGTTAGAAAAATTGGAGATCAAATATCCTATTAATATTTGGAAACTCTAGATAAATTTGAATTTAACAAATTGTTCTAAATTGATTATTAAATATATTTAAAGATATTTCTACTATTGTCTGCCAAATATTTTTAGCTCTTGAGAACCTACTACTCCACCAACATAAAAGTTTGTGTTTCAATTAGATTAACATCCTCTTCATATTCTTCCCCTAAGATTGTATTTCTCAATAAAGGTGAAGCTTTGGTGACCTACATTCTGTATTAAGTAGGAAAGTCTAGTGCATTAAATGGCTTTAAAATAACAAAGCAGGAATGTTGGGTTAGATAAATAGAGAAAAAAGAAAAGGAAGGAGAAGTTGTGACTATTTCTTACTATGATTCTAATGTATAAAAAGTATTAATAACTTTTAACGTTTGGGTCACTTGATAAGTAAAGAAAATTCTAAGTAGGATTGTTTTTATGGAATCATTAGAAGGTTATATTATAATAAGTGATAAATAAATGTGGCTCATTGAAGTTGATTGACTGTACATTTTAGTTCCCCACATCCATGTTTTATTAAATTTTTCTCTAATACCTAAATTACTTTTATATTATAAGTTTAAGCTGGAGACCTATCAAGTTGGCAGGAGGCTATGGTGTGAGAGACCTATCAAGTTGATTAAGCTGTACATTTACTTATTCTAGATTTTAAATTAGATTCAAGAATTAATTGCAAAGATGTACCATAAAAACTGATTTTACAAGTAAACCTATTGTTGTCTCTCATATTTTATGAGTTCTCTTACTTCCATTTTCCAAAATTTTCATGGTTCTAATATTATCTTTTTTTTGAATATTTTTCTTGTAACTTATTATCTATAATTTGAACTTTTTGCTATATAATTTTAATTTTTTATAATCTAGCATTTAAAGGTCATAATAGTTTTTTTTAAATATTTAGGATTTTGGTTTTAAATATGGCATTTTGAACTTACTAGCTTTTAAGAATTTATTGGCTCACATCGCCTAATCAAAATTTACTTTACTTATCTAATATTTTTCAAGATGAATAGTAGTTTATGCCATAGAGATTTTCCTATTTTGCATCACAAAAAAATTTCATTAAAAATATTCAAAATTTTAAGAAACTATAAAGGGGATTATGATCCAAAGTTAAATGTTTAACATTCACTTACATGTCACAAGAATAATCATATACTCAAAATTTTATTAATTGGCCAAATCCATTATACTATGGTCACTAAATTAATGGAGATAAATTAACTAGGATGCATTTTTGAAATTTTAAATATATAACAACAAAAAATATGGTATATACTTTAGAGACATACTTATAATTTATCTTAAATAATGCCACACCTTTTGACTAGTTCCTCCCACAAGTAAATAATCTAACATTCACTTACAAGTCACAAGAATTATTGATGGTGCACTCAATATTACTATAATTGGCTAAGTCCATTATATTATGGGTGCTAAATTAAAGAAAAAAATTAAAATAAGTTGCCTTTTTAAAATTTTAAAAAGTGATAATAGCCTAGAAATTGTCATTTTAAAATTTGTGCATCAACATGAAATGTGGTCATGCCATAGAGACCTATATGTAATTTATCTTAAATTGTATCCTAGCTTTTAATCATTTTCCTCCAACTTTTCCCTAATTTTTGTTCACTAGTGCCTTACTCTCAAGGGTCTTAACCACCTAACTTGTAGAGCCACATGCCCATTACATTATTGAAACACAAATCACTTCCATCTAGTTGTTAAATGATGATGCTTCTCATTACATCAATATTGATTTTAGGAATCTCTTTCCTAACACTTTGTATGATAGTCTTATTGTTGCTATAAATTAAAATGAAAAGTATGATAGGGTCTAACATTTTTATCATTTACCTCTCAAAATTTTTATTAAATAATATATTTTCTTGTATGAAAAAGTGCCATATTTTCATATATATCAAATTTCTAGGAAGATTTACATACATACCATTTGCTTCTTACTTGTTAAACTCATCATCCTCATTGGTGCCATCCCTGTTAATAGATATGTATCTTTATGTTTGTTTTCCTTTAACCAAGAAAATATTTTGGCATGTCATCTTCTTTTTTTTTTTGCATCACTTTTCTTCCTTATTACTTATTTTCACCATCAACTTGTTAAGGGGGTGAAACATTCGAAGCTAAAAAAAAGTTAATATATTAATAAATGAATGCATGACAAAGTAGAAGCTAAATCAATGTATAAGAGTCACCATTAGTAATATACTAAGACCATAATTTTATTTCACTCTCAATAAAAGGTTAGTCTTTCCGCTTATGTGTATTCAAGTAGTAATCATCTTATTGATACATCTTCTACAATTGTAAACCACCTTAACCCAAAAAATATAAAAAATAAACTATTATACATAGATCATTAATACATATAATAAAAGAATAGGTTAAACAAAAATTATGAGCTCATCTTTTCTTTCTTCTTTTAGCATTAATGTATTTTTAGTTTTACTCGAACTAGGATAAGTAAATTCAATATGATGTCTAGTAGCTATTGACTTGTTTTATATAATGGAGTGCACATTATTTTAACTCATCATGATACTTCAAGTAAGGTGACCCCCCCTAGGGCCATCACTCTTCATTATTGTGGAGGTCCATCATAGGAGCATTTAGCTTAATACGTAATGCTACAACTTATCAATTTATATTAAATTATTTAATGTTGGCATTAAAAACCCTATTACAATCACAGATTATCAGTAAAATATATTAAATTAGAAATTTTCAATCAAGTGCATTGATATTCCTCTTATATCTAATATAGACAATTAAATATTCATCTCTATTATTGTTGATATGATTTTTCATGAATTTTAATGATGGCATCCTTAGCTATTTTTTGGCAATTAATAAAATAATTAATTTAAACAAAATACTTTGATATTCCCATACAATAAATTATCTAATATGTTCAAGTAGTAGAAGGTTATCAATAGTAAACAAAAAACCATGCCAAAATAACACGAGATAAATGTTCTTAACAATATATATATATATATATATATATATATATATATATATATATATATATATATATATATATATATATATATATATATATATATATATATATATATATATATATTGCAAAAACTAATAGTTAACTAAAATTGCATTCATCCTTATGATTACAAGATATTAAATACATTTTGATATACATTATCTCATATAGTAGCCTTCATGAAAAACTTGATTTTAATCTACATTGTTAATTCATCCAAAAGGGTGGTAACATGCTCTCCTAATATCTTAATACTCGTATCAGGAAAGCATTCATGGCCACGAAGTAGTCCCACATTACCTGAAACATCCACCTTAATTGAATTCCTAATATAGCGCCCTTGTAATGGAATCATTCGTCTCTCAATGTATATTATCCAATTTTCATTAGCTATCTTATTCACTGCTTGTACACAGGCCAAACTCTCAGGATTTTCAAAGTAGGGTTGAAGCATGCCAAGATGCTCAACCCAAAGAGACATTTTGTACCCATATACTTGCAAGATGAAGCAATGTATCAAGTTATCACCAATGAACACTTGAAATGATATTTTCCCCCACCTTCCAAAGATGAGAGAGTTAACTTGAGTTATCTTTGAACAATTATAATGATTAGGTTTGCATAATGTATAATAATGTTGACATAATTTTTAGTTCTTTATTGGAGACATGAAACATTATTGATAATGAATTTATGATCAAGAGATAATTAGTCAAAAACTTAGAATGATTACCAATATCAAAAATACCTCTACTTTGGAGTAGGCAATAACAATTAATTAATAAAATGGCCCAAAAGTGAACTATTAATGTTGATTAATATCAAAGCTAATTAAATAGATTTGATAACTTTCTACTCATTATGAGAAATATTAACTATCCAATTTAGTCAAAATTTTCTTTTCAAAACACCAAAGACCTTTTCTATTTGCATGTTTAAGAATATCAAAAAGTTTAAATTTCTTTATTATAAACACATCTAGTGCATGAAATTATCACTAATAAAAGTCTCAATGAATTCATATGCTCATATGTTCATGGATTGAGAAAACATTATTATCATGACTAAACTTACAACAAATTCCAATTCCAACAATAAATATAAAGTTGATCCCATTTAAGAAGAGTATTTGTGACACTGATTTATGAAGTTTAAATAAGAAAGTAAAAGCAAGAATAACATGCAATAGTATAATATATATAATATTTCTTCATACTAAATTTACCAACGTCTAAGCACTCATTCAATGGTAATTATAATAGAGAGAGTTGAATATGATGTCTAGTAGCTATTAACTTGTTCTATATAATGGAGTGCACATTATTTTAAGTCATCATGATTCTTCGATTAAGGTGACCCCCCTTAGGGCCATCACTCTTCGTTATTGTGGAGGTCCATCATAGGAGCATTTAGCTTAATCCATAATGCTACAACTTATCAATCTATATAAAATTATTTCATGTTGGCATTAAAAGCCCTATTACAATCACATTATCAATAAAATATATTAAATTAGAAATTTTCAATCAAGTACATTGATATTCCTCTTATATCTAATATAGACAATTAAATATTCACCTATATTATTGTTGATATGATTTTTCATGAAGTTTAAGGATGGCATCCTCTATTTTTTTTTTGCAATTAATTAAATAATTAATTTAAATAAAGTACTTTGATATTCCGATACAATAAATTATCTAATATGTTCAAGTATTAGAAGGTTATCAAGTGTCAAAAAAATCATGCCAAAATAACAAGAGATAAATGTTCTTGGCAGAAAAAAAAACATTTTGTAAAAACTAATAGTCAAAGCAGACTAAAATGGCATTCATTCTTATAATTACAATACATGAAATACATTTTGATAGACATTATCTCATTTATTTTATAGAGGATAACATTTTTCTTATTTATTATAGTAGCCTCAATTCATCCAAAATGGTGGTAACATGTTCTCCTAATATCTTAATACTTGTATGAGGAAAGCATTCATGGCCACCAAGCAGCCCCACATTACCTGAAACATCCACCTTAATTGGATACCTAATAAGGTGCCCTTGTAATAGAATCATTTGCCTCTCAATGTATATTATCCAATTTTCACGCCCATCTTATTCACTGCTTGTACACTGGCCAAACTCGAGATTTTCACAGTAGGGTTGAAGCATGCCAAGATGCTCAACCCAAAGAGACATTTTGTACCCATATACTTGTAAAGCAATGTATCAAGATCACCAATGAACACTTGAAATGATATTTTCCCCCACCTTCCAAAGTATAAGAGAGTTAAACTTGAGTTATCTTTGAACAATTATAATGATAAGGTTTACATAATGTATAATAATGTTGACATAATTTAGTTCTTTATTGGAGACATAGAACATTATTGATATCGAATTTATGATCAAGAGATAATTAGTCAAAATACGAAAACAAGAAAAGCAAATTTTAGTGAATAGAGAACAAAAAAAGAACTTAGAATGATTATCGAAAAAAATACCTCTACTTTAGAGTAGGCATTAGCAATTAATTAATAAATGGCCCAAAAGTGAACTATTAATGTTGATTAATATCAAAGCTAATTAAATAGATTTGATAACTTTCTTAGAAATATTAACTGCCCAATTTAGTCAAAATTTTCTTTTCAAAACACCAAAGACCTTTTCTATCTACATGTTTAAGAATATCAAAAAAGTTTAAATTTGTTTATTATAAATACATCTAGTGCACCAAATTATCACTAATAAAAAGTCTGGCAATGAGTTCATATGCTCACATGTTCATGAAATAAGAAAAGTTATTGTCATGGCTAAACTTACAAAAATTCCAATTCAACAATAAATATAAAGTTAATCCCATTTAAGAAAAGTATATTTGTAACACTAATTTATGAAGTTTAAATAAGAAAGTTAACACAAGAATAACATGCAATACTATAATATGTATAATATTTCTTCGACTAAATTTACGGCAACATCTAAGCACTCATATAATGGTAATTATAAAAGAGAGCTGAATTGATGTTCATGCTTTTTTTTCTTAATATATTGAATGACTTTTTTTTCTTGATTTAATCATATATATGAATGAATTAAAGAAAGGACGTTCTTTTAGAGAAGAAAGAAAAATGATCAATTAATGTAGAGTTTATTTATGATTGAGCACAATAACAATCTAGAATTTTAAGATCAGGAAGAGAGAGAGAGATCGGAAGGGGTTTCAACAACTAGACAGAGAAAGAGAACTATAGTGAAGGAAAGGAGAGAATAATGAGAAGGAAATCTTTTAACGCAAATGATTCATAATTAATTATTCATCCAAACAGAACCATATAGACCCAAAAAAACAAAAATGCTATATTGCCCCACTTATAACCCAAAAAAGTGTTGATGTGTTGGTAAGAGTAAAAAAAGAAACCTTAATAACCACATGTCATTGTTGATTGTACTTAATTCTTGTGCAACAACTCATCATCCAAACACATCAATACTTCTGAGTTACAGGTATGAAGTATATCATTATTTATATAAATAGGATTAGAAGATAAGTTAAAATTAAAATTAAAATTTGAATCTAGATAAATGTTAAAATATTAGCATCTAATCCAAAATTAAATTCTTAAAATTACTAAAATAAAAATAAAAGAAATATTAATGAGCTATTTGCAATCATTTTATTTTATTTTATTTTATTTATGTTTTGTTTCAAAGTAAAATATGTTTGATAATTATTGTTATTTATAAAATATTCAAAATATTTAAAACTATTTTGAAGATTTTTTTAAAATAATATTATTTTTTTAAAAAAAAAAACAAAACATATAAAATATATGTTAAATAAACATGTTTTAAAAAATAACATTAAAATGAAAATACAAATGCAAAATAAAATTGATCCCAAACTGTTCCTAAATAAATTCAAAATACTAGAATATTATAAGAATAGTCTTCTTGTGTTGTCTCAATAGTGCTTTCCAAAATTTTCAAAATCGTATTTAATAAAGACCGAAGAAGGTGAGTTTAAAGTTTAATAGCAAGGGGAGTTAAACTGGTGTTGAACCAGATGATGTAATAATATAAATCATAACTATATTTTAATTTTAAGAATAGTAAAAGATATTGAGATATAAGAATATAAGAATAACATTTAAATTTTAAATTCTATATTTTTAATACAAATTATATTTTTATACATTATATTTTATTATATTTTATACTTATATTCATAAACATATTTAATAAATTTTTAGATATATTTAATATACTCATCTAAATTTATAACATACAAATAATTATATCTTAATGAGTTTTATATCAATCTTTAAATTTATAATTAGTAGAAATATTATTTATGTATTTTTATTTATTTTGTATTATATATTTATCATATATTTAAATTCATGTATCATTTAATTAAATTAATATTTAATTATTTTAATATTTATTATATTATCTGATTCAACTCTAGTCGAACCACTTGAGGTTTCCCAAATCTTTAAGTTGAACTTATTTATGAAGTAATAATTTAAATTATTTATTATAGATGAAGAGGCCAGTGATGATAATATTGATGTTGATGTCAATGTCAATTGTCTACCATGTTAGCGATAATGAAGATTAATATTATATCCTTGTTCAGGACCTTATTGGCGAGGACCAATATTAGTGTTGGAGTTAACATCAAGCATTGGCTGTATGGTTAAAGGCCAACATCTGCAATGGTATCAATAATGAATGTCGACCTTATTAGTAATGGTGAGCAATGGTTTTGATGTCAGCCTTCTTGATGATAATGGGCATCAACATTAACATCAAGCATTTATATTATTCATGGTGATATTCGTTAGCATTAGTGAGAACATTAATCCTCATCCTTATTGATGATGGTGAGTGTCATCATTAGTGTCAACATGTACCAACATTGATATCAACATTGAGCTTCAACCATATTGGCATTGATATATATCTATATTGGTGTTGAAATTACAGATTAAAATTAACATCAATGTGAGCAACCACATTGATGTGATATTAGGCATCATTGTTTGTGTCATAATTAGTCACAGACCATTGTACCGAGGGCCAACATTGGTGTGAATATAATAATAATAAATTAATAATATAATGATTATTATATTGTGATGGTGAGCAGCAGAGAGTAGTAGTAATTAGTAGATGGTGGAAATACATACTTTTTTAAATATTAAAAATAATTAATAATTACTTTTAATTTTATTTAAATAAAGATACATCAAATAAATATATTTTTTAAAAATTTGATCCCAAACATAATAGATATCTCATAAATATATATATATATATATATATATATATATATATATGAAATTAGGCGCATGAGTTAATTATTATTTGGTCAATATGGGTTAATGTTGATGACATTATCACTTCATAAATACTATTAGTCTATGTGGATGACATTATCATCACTGGGCCTCTTCATCTATAATAAATAATTTAAATTATTACTTCATAAATAAGTTCAACTTAAAGATTTGGGAAACCTCAAGTGGTTAGACTAGAGTTGAATCAGATAATATAATAAATATTAAAATAATTAAATATTAATTTAATTAAATGATACATGAATTTAAATATATGATTAATATATAATACAAAATAAATAAAAATACATAAATAATATTTCTACTAATTATATATTTAAAGATTGATATAAAACTCATTAAGATATAGTTATTTGTATGTTATAAATTTAGATGAGTATATTAAATATATCTAAAAATTTATTAAATAAGTTTATGAATATAAGTATAAAATATAATAAAATATAATGTATAAAAATATAGTTTGTATTAAAAATATAGAATTTAAAATTTAAATATTATTCTTATATTCTTATATCCTAGCTCTCTAGCCCAATTTCTTAATCCTACAGACGAAGTTAAGTTTGAACATATTACTAAACCATTTTGTCTCACATCACAAAAGAAAGCTAGACACTTTTTATATAGAAAAAAAAGAGCTTTCAATAAAAAGTTTGAGACCTACCTAACTGGTGGCATTGTATGGTGGTTTGATAAGTATATTATAAATTAATTTGTCTAAACTTATATTAATAATAATAAAAATTTTAAGATTTATTAAAATTATTTTAAAAATATTTATTAAAATGTTATGTTTAATTATTATTTTAAAATTTTAATCATTTCATTAAAGAATTAAAAGTGTTTAAATGAACTTAATTTGGACCGGTCCGTTTTATGCAATCGGTTTGCCGATTCACTAGTCGTCGAATAGGCAGTTCAAATCGATTCACTTTTGTTCGATACAAAAGGGTTTTAAAGATTAATCGAACAGGTCCTATACCTAGTTCACAATCGAACCAGCCATCACAATCTGATTTTTAAAATAGTGCTGCTTTCTATGATTTCTCATAATATTTTTTTTTGTATTAATCCATTATGATTTTTAAATGATTTCATGAAAATCTTAAGCCTAACCTAAAAAATATTTATTGCAATATAATCAAATTGCATGGGACATAATGCATAACAACTTTAGCTAAATATTTTCCCAATTTATTTAATGATGAAATATGAAAATGATGATAGTTAGTTGGCCTGTCCTCGTGGATGGCGTTGCTTGTAAGCCCAAGTATGATGTGGTTGATATGAAGCCATGGCTATCTTAGTATCTCTTGACCCGTCTATTTAAATCTTCATTATTTATTTATAATTTTTAAAATAATTTTGAAATTTATTAGTGATAATAGTCACACATATAATTAGATTAATTTAACACATACAACTTAGACATATATAATTATATTCATTTGATTCTTTTATTTGAAAATATGAGTTATGATATCAAATGACATACAAATTTACAATGATTGAAAAGGAATAGTTAAACATTATCACATAATACATTCAATCACATTAATTCCTAAGATCAGTCAAGTTAAAACTATTTAAGATCAACCAAAGTTGTTATGTAGTTTAAATTTGGATTTGAATTATTAAACTTAGAGAGGAGAGATAATATTTGTTGTTTTACCCCATCCCATGTGAGTGACTTAATATATTTAAAGAAAATATAATTAAGTGATTTTTTTTGGATTAACTAAGTTTCAATCATTAAGCAATTCATTTAATTTCTCTTTCCAAAGTCTCTTTAATTTTAATTAGCTACTTAACCATGAGCCCCTAATGACATGATAATGAGAAATTAAAATTTGCAATGTTCCTAGTAAGATCTAATGCAATTAGGCTGATTGATTAATATTAATTAAATTATTGAGGGATCTAATTAAATACTTACATGATTTTCTCACCCATGTGTTAACCATATGTTCCTTAAGGATCTTTATGTTATTAAACACCTAAAGAGGAACCCACAAATTCAAATTAAATTATTTGATCTAATTATCATTTCAATTTGAATTAATTTCACCATTAATTGCATAATTAATTCTCAATTAATCCATGCATTAATTAACCTTCCCATGGAAATTTAATTAGAAAAATAACTAGGAAAAAGGTCCCAATTATTTTCCATCATCATCCCTCATTGTTAACAATGATTAATCAAGTTTAATTAATTAATTTTTAATGTTTGGCATTTTCAATAATTATTAAATCACTTAATGAGAGTAATTAAGATTTAAATTTCAAATTCTTCTAATTACCTAACCAATAAATCTCAAGAAAATTATGGGAGGCACAAGACATCCCAAGGAATGAACACATCTAATTTGAGCTCAATTAACTAAGTAATTAAAGCTTAATTAAGATAATTAAGAAAACTTCAAACCCTAATTAAGCACTGTTCTCTATTCAAACATTAGGGATTTTATTTTATTAAATTCTCCTCTATTTACCCTTTTCAAAATGGGTTTACTCATATTTGTTGGATTTTTTACAATTAGTTATGATTTTCAAATTTGTGATTAATCACATTTTAAACACTTAATTAGCCCCCTTAACGCTTTTCCATTGGCTATGGGATAGGCTATTTAAAACATCCGTGTGGCGGCCGTGGTTTCGTCCCCCCAATCAATCTCGGTGAGCGGGATTAATCTGTGATATCTAAAGGATAAAATCAGTTTTCTAACAAATTAAATCATGATGTCGTTATAATCACCGGAGCAGACAGCGGATGATCCTTCATCCCCGGAAGATGGACCGCGTTCACCTTCCACTACCGATCAGCTCATAGGAGCTCGTGAGGCGTCGGGATTGACTCCAAAATATTTGGGAAGAGGTCTAAGGAGATTATGATGGAAACATGAAATCATTAAATCTTTCACAAAAGACCAACACCTAGGGATTTTCTATGCTAGAATTTACCTCGTTGGAGCTCAAAGTAGCCAACGAGGTAGCTTTGCCTTGAAGAGGCGAGCTCTGGTTGAGAAACTCTTGAGTTGCCTCCCCGCCGACACCTTTGTAGACCAAATGTCACCGTGACAATCGTTAGACTTGGTCTAGGAGTGGTCTCCGGTGCTCGAATCGATCGGGAATCGATTCGTTTCGACTCGCCGGAGCTTGGGGAAGGTGTGGGATAAGTTAATAGAAGTTTGGTGCGGTTCAAGTGAGGGTGGACGGACAGAGGGCTCAGGTTTGAATGGAGCTTGGTGTCACTGGCGATGGGGTGTACTAGGGGATCGAGGAAGGCTCTGGGACTGCTCAAAATCACTTAGGGAAGCTCTATGTGACGTTTGAATGGATGGGGATGAATATACTCTCCTCCACAAGTGAACCAAGGGCTGAGATTGACTCAGCCTTTGGTAGTCATCCGGCCGGGGTAGGTGGCCGGAGATGATAGTGGAGTGCTGAGGTGGAGAGTCTTGAGAGGCTGAGGGAGCTGCAAGGGCTAGCAAGCTGTGTACCTCCTCCTCCAAGTGAACTAATGGTGGGCTAAGGGTAAGCTCACCCTCTCATGACCTAAGGCTGAACCTAACAGCTTTGGGTCGGGTTGGGTTAGTGGTCCAAGTGTCCAAAATGAGCTACGGGTGGCTGTCATGGGTTGGTGAATGGGTGAGACCATCTAAATGGAGATTTTATCCCATTTTGGTGGGTTGGTTCATGGGTTTTGACCCAATTGGGTTCACCATGGGCTGGGCCCATTTGGGCTAACCCATGGTGACCCAAAGATGAGTCATGCCAAGTTTGGTTTGGTTTGGACTTGGTTTAAATGTGTTTGGCTCAATTTGACCCATATGAGTCAACTTGGTTTCAATTTGGGTTAGGTGATCAATTGGTTAAATTGGGTCAAATTGATGATTTGGGTAAGTTCATTTGATCATTTGGAGTGTATTGGTGTCATTGGTTTGGTTTAATTTGAAGTGGATTTACATTTGACTCATATGAAACCAATTTTATCAAATTGGTCAAATTGACTTGAGTGGAGGGTTGGTTTAGGTTCAAATGATGATTTGAGAATGATTGTAGGTGTTTATTTGAATTGATTTGGATTTGAGAATGAGTTTGGTTCAATTTGATACTTTAGGTCAAATTGGGCTAAATGGGTCAATTGATTTATTTGATTAAAATTCAATTGAATGTTGAATCATGTTCAACAATTTATGATGAATTTGAGTCATTGGTTTAAATCAATTTGATTTAGGATTATTTGGCCCTTTAGGTCAAATTAGGTCAAGTTGGGTTAAGAGGTCAAATTGGCTTGGCTTGACCCAATTGGTGGTCAAGTCATGTTCAATACTGAATTTATGATTGAGGGGAGTCATTGATTTCAATCAATTAAAGTTAGAATGAGATTTGGTTCATTTTGGCTCATATGAGTTAATTGGGTCAACTTGGTCAAATGATCAAATTGGCTTGGGTTGGCCCAATTGATTATAATTGGTCAATCGAGGATGATCAACAATCATTGTAAAGAGGTGGATGAGTTGATTCAATCAAATTTTGGTTGGATTAAAGTTTCGATCAACTTGGTCCTTTAGATCACTTTTGGGTGAAGTGGGCCAAATGGGTCAATTAAGTTGAATTGGGTTTAATTAGATTAGATTGAGTTTGATGAGTGATTTAGGATTGATTGATGGCTTTGATTGCAATTGATTTAAATTTAATTGAATTTTAGCTCATTTGGACCCTTTAGGCCAAATGGGCTAACTTGGGTTGATTAGATTCAATTGGTTTAATTGGTTTGATTGGGAGTCTTGGAAGAGTTTGAAATAGAGGTTTGGATGACTGGAGTGCTTTTGTGAAAATTGATTGGATTGGTTTCAATTGAATAGGCTTTGGGTTGGATCCATAGGATAACGACAAAATTGATTTAGGTTAAGAGTTAAATTGATATGGCTTGGAGCTTGGATATGAAATGAAATCCAATTGAGGTTGGTTGTAGGGGTGTATGTTTGGTTGATTTGGATGGATTGGATGATAAATTTTTAAAACCAATTGGTTTTGGATTCCTAAAAATATTGAACCAAACGGCCAAATAAAATGTAAAACCAAACAAACTGAATAACAATTTGGTTTGGTTATTTTGGTTTGATTTTGGATAAACCAAAGTTCACTACATTTTAAAATTATTTGCATAATATTTTATTGTAAATAATGAACAAGCAATAGTAGCTTTTATTTATAATTCTTACTATAAGCCTATAATATATAAATTAATAATATCGTATATCATATAATTACTTTGGTTTATTTGGTTCCATCCAAAACTTTATTTAACAAACCGATCCAAAAACCAAAAACCAAAGTTTTCATTAATTAAAACCAAAATCCAAATTATTAAGTTCAAAACTGAACCAAATTACTCAAAAACTTTGGTTTGGTTTGATTTTTTTGGTTAAAACCAAATAATGCACACCCCTAGTAGGTTGTGTTGGATTGGAGTTGGTTTTAAATGAGTGTAGAAGCATGGATTTTGGTTTAGGCCATAGGATAGGTAGGACCTATTTACCCTAGTGTGTGATCTAAGCTAGGGGTATGCCTTCTTAAGTCTCTAGGCTTGGGTTTATTATTCTCTTAGTCACTAGAAGTGTCCTATAACTATGAAAATCCTAGTGCTTAGAAGATTCCTAAGTTTAAGGAAGGATGAGTCAATCCTCAGTCCAAAAGTGAGGTCAACAACAATTTTAAGAGAATCGCTTTAATTATGGTGGCTGAAAATGGTTTGCAAATATGAATAATTAGATAGTACGATGTAGATTATATTGTATTATTTCTCTTAAACAAATTTTAAATTTTAAAGAAAAATTTTTTGTTTATATTCTTTCAGGTCTGTGTGTGTGTGTTTAGTAGTTTTTAATCATTCACATGCTAAATGCATGGAGACAAAATAAAATGTAAATACTAAAAATAACAACATAACATTTGGACTTGACTTGAGTTTTTTTGGCATCAATCAATCCTCAATTTTAGTCTTTATAGGCTATTTTTTTATCAAATTTTTGAAAATTAACTATTATTTGTGCTCTCATAGTTAATTATTATTAGCTTAAAGTTTCTATATTGAAAGGACATCACGACTTACAACGATTAGTGAAAATAATTATTTAACTAAAATATTTGTGATCATTAAATTTTAGAATATTATGTGAAGACTCATGGGGTTAACATAAATAGAATTTGGTTCATGTTGAATTGAAAGAAAATAATAGAATCTCAACTATAAGCTAAACATGAAACTTAGTAGAAAGCTCAATTCTATAGGCCCTCACTTGTTTTGTCTACATGAACCTAAGAGTTTATTAGGATGTGCCTAGGTTAATAAAAACTTGTTAAATATGGGAGAATGGGTTAGTTGAACCTAAGTTGACCAAATTAATCTTAAATAACCCAATGTGATCAAATACATAATTTATTAAAACAAATGAGCCAAAAGTAATGATAAAATGTTTTTCATAGAATATATATTTGTATTCTTCCTGCTTAGATCATATAGTTTGGTCAATAGACTTTAATTGATAGGTATGACTCAATTTAACTCATTATTTAACCAAAATAGGTCAAATGAGTTAAAATAGGGTTAATCACTATGAATGACCTAATTAATTGGAGTTGAGCTTCATTATAATATTCTAAATATGATTTTAACCAAATCCCATCATGGTTGACAATGGGTTTGCCCAAAGTTGGTCAAATATTTCAAATCCAAGCATAAACCCCAACATTTACTTTCTAAAATAAATTTGTCTAACCAAATACTCAAATTAAATCAAACCCATGAAAGGATATTAGAAATACAGCCACACTTTTGTTCAACTCATTTGAACCCTTTATTTCAATTAATTAAGTCCAATGTTTCAATGTGTCTAAATAGGATACATTTGGAAATTGTTTGAATCTAACCAAGAGTATAATTAATCATTATAAAATTACTCAATTTTAGTCTATATTGGCTTTAATCACTCCCATTATAAACCATTCACCATGGTTAACCAAGTTATAGTAGCAAAACTTAAAATAAAGTTAGGTAAGTAAAAGAATAACTTTAAATGTACATAATCAATTTGAATTTTCTAAATAGGGATGGAATACACTTGCCTAGCTTTGTTAAATGATATTAAGCAACTCCCTAGCCATTGATTCCACCAGATAATAGCTAAGGGTTCTAAGTATGATTAACAATAGGTTTACCAAGGTTCTGTTGAAATCCAAGTTCTATACAAAAAGCTTCCATTCTACTTTGCATGATAGAGAAAATAATAATAAAAAAATAAATAATAAAAAATAAAACCACTCGTGTTTCTTGTTTTTCACTCCCTGAAGTCTTCCAAGTCTTTAGGAAGAACTATTCCTTTTCTTCCTAAGGTCTTTATACCTTCCCAAATTGGGTTAATCAAGAGATTAAGGAGTGCAGAAAGAAGCTTTGTTAAAACCAAGGTTTTAAAAATCGGACCGGACCGGCCAGTCGGTTTAATTAAATTTTATAAATATTATATTTAAATATTAAATTTAATGAAATATATTTTTAAAATATTTTTAGATGAAATTATATAATTTTAAAACTAATTTTATAATTATAAATATGCTTGAAATAAATAAATAATATGTCATTATTCTAAATATATTACAAACTCATTTTTAAGAGCATACTTTCAATATAAATAGTACAACATCATCTTCTCTTTATGATGTGAGACTAAATAATATTATTTTATAAATATTCTATAAATTTTTTAATATACTTTTTTTTTAATATTGTAATCTTATATTTCTATATTATAAATTATATTTATATTCATAAACTTCCATTACCAAAAGTTTTAAATTTTAAATCTGTTTAATATACGTATGTCATGAATTATAATAATATGCTTAAATATATTACAAGCTCGTTCTCAGGAGCTCTATTTTTTAATATAAATAGTATAACACCTTCTTCTCTTTATGATGTATATGGAGAAACTTTTGGCTTTATGATTGAAATTTTGAATTATATGATGTGAGCTTTAGTAATATCAAATGGGATTTAAAATATAAGAATAAAAAGATAATATTTTAATTATTTACTTTATATTTTCTTTATAAATTATAATTTCTAATATATTTTTTTAAGAATATAAATTCATTATATTATTTTATAAATATTTTATAATTTTTTTAATATACTTTTTTTTTATATTGTAATCTTATATTTCTAGATTATAAATTAATTTTATATTCAAAAACTTACATTATCAAAAAATTTAAATTTTAAATCTTTTTAATAAACATATGTCATGAATTATAATAATATGCTTAAATATTTTATATATTATTTATATTTAACATGGCTTTTAAAATATTTTTTTATTCTAGTTTTTTTATTTTTATTATAAACTATAATTTTAATAAATTATACTCTTAAGATAAATTATATTTGTATTTATAAATTCATATTATAATTTTTTTAAGAATTTAAATATAGTTAATATATACATAATTATATTTATAATATAGATATAATTATATCTTATTAAAGTTTATATCAATCTTAAAATTAATAATTATTAAAAATATTATTTATATATTTATTTTATTTATTCATTCTTATATATTTATATTATTTTATCATTTACTTAAATTAAATTAAATAATTTTAACCGATTCAACTTGATCGAACCTTTGAATCTTGAATCTCTCTCTCTCTTCCGATCCGGTTTTCACCTTCGTTAAAACTATTTTATGTCCTTTGCAAGCTTATTTAAAATTTAAAAAAATTTGGTTCAATTAATATCACATTATTTTTACTATAAATGCTTTTATTATTATTAGACTCACCTTATCAAAACATTCATTTTATTTATATATTTGCTAGATTTAGAATTCAAATAGTCCAAAATTTAATTCAAAATGTTTTATATATATAAGTTGCATGGATTTATACATAATTAAATGAAATTTTTTTGACATACCATTAGGGCTATCAAAAAAGTTCGCTTTGCAAATGTCATAGGTGTTGGCTCGCTAACTAAAGCCAACAAATTTTTTTTCAATTTATAAAATTGAACATAACAATCCTTTGTTCGATCGTGTTCGATTTAGCTTAAATAAATAATTAATTATAATTAATTATATAAAATTTTATTTAAAATATAATTTATGTCATTAAATATTTTTAGAAATTATTTTAATTAAATAATTAGTTGATAACATTTTAAATCAAATAAGTTAAAATATATTATAATTACAATTTTAGGATTTTTTTAATTATGATAATCGGTAGGTAATATTTAGGTAATATCATAGCCATACAATTTATCTCAATGGTACATTTAAAACAATTGAAGGATATATACCTTCCTCGTAAGTCGTGACCTAGTCTAACACGACGTCTGGTCTCTCTCGAGTCTCTCAACATGATTTTGCCCTAATCTGTAAGTCCCTCCTCACTTTCTAGTTTCTTCTCTTGTTCTCGGCATTGTGGATTTCTACTCTTCTTAGCAAGAGTCTTATGAGTTGAGTCTTCAGTTACAACGCTAATATCGTAGCAAGAGCAACCTCTGACGCTGATCTGGTTTTAGGGTTTGGTACCGGCCATTATTTTCTTCTTTTTATCAAGCTTCTACTTGGGACTCGGTCGACTTTGCATGTGCTATCATTCTCTTAACTCTTCTCCCTCATAATCTATATATTTTTTTTAATGTGTAGTTCTTTTTTTTTGTTGATATGTGAAGCAATTACTCTTGTTTCGAGTTGCAATGCTATGATCTATACAGATAGAAATTCCTCTAATCCTCATACTTCGGTTTCATGTTAAAGGAGAAATGCTCTTAAGTTTTACAATTTGTTCCTGATTTTTATTTGTAGACTTGAGTTACTTGATGTCTGTCCTATATGTTGTTGTCTCTAGTATTGAAATGCTTGAAGTGCTTATTCGGTTATTCCCTGTAGGATATTCTCCACCTTATGCAGCTATGCTTGTTGTGAATGATTCGGTTATTCCCTGTAGGTTATTGAAATGCTTGAAGTGCTTGAAGTGCAGACTCGGTTTGTCCGGCAATTATTTTGTTGTCTCATATGGATACTATATATGGCTATCTGTTTGATTTTCATTTTCTTTTACTCTCCTCATTCTCATTTGTTTTGTCCGGCCATTATTTTGCTATCTCTGTTGGCATGGATACTATATATTGCTGTATTTGTTTGATTTTTCATTTTCTTTTACTCTTCTCATTCTAATTTGTCCGGCTATTATTTTACTTTTCAATTTTTGAGTTGATTTGGTGCTAATAGTAGATCAGATAAAATTAGTTGCTATATATTTTCAGTCTAGAGGAAAGTTATATTTTCAAGGTCATTTCTTTTATGTTAGATGTTGTGCTCACATCTTGAATATAATGGTTCAAGATGGTTTGAAAGAGGTGCAACAAATAACACATAAAATCAGGGAGACAATAAAATACCTTAAAAAGTCTCCTTTATGATTACATAAGTTTGTTGAAGTGGAAAAATAATTAGAGATCCCCACTTCAAAGGGATTATGCATCCCTACAAGATGGAACTCCACTTACTTAATGCTTGAGTTTTTTTGTTTAAATGTGTTCATTCATTATGCTCAAGATTCCAACTATAAGTGGTTACCTTCGAAATTGAGTTGTAGATTAGAAGGTTTCTTTTGTTTTCATAATGTGACAAAATGAACTACAAATATATTTCTACTATAAAAAGAAACTACTTATTGAAAAATGCAATTCATCAAATGAATTCATCAAGCAAATGACCACTGTTATGAAAATTAAATTTGACAAATACTGGATGTGCTTGATCCACATTTGAAAATGAAATTCATTACTTCTACATTTTCTAAAATATACTCTAGTTCTAAGGTAGAATCCAAGATTAAGAGTGTTGAGGATGTTATTTGGGAAATCTACAATCAATATTCAGTTGATACTAGTACTCCAAGCTCTTCAATTCCTAGTGAATCTTCACAACTAGCCGTTGATGTGCCATTTTCATCAAATTTTGATTGTATGTTAGGATTTGCTGACTTTATTGTTGCTTTTGGTTCTATTCAGCCATCAAAATCTGAGGTGCAAACTTATTTGGAGGAGGGATTATACTTGTGCAATAATGATTCGTTTGATGTTCTTGAATGGTGAAAGATGAGTACTCTCAAGTATCCTATTTTATCCAAAATGGCTAAGGATAACAATTCTAACCATACATCCGAATCGCATTTAGTCCGGTGGTAGAGTTCTGATGACACAGAGCTCTTTATCTCCAAAAAGTCAATGCACTTGTAGGCTAGTTAAAGGTGTTCAGCCCAACATAAAAAATCCTTTGGTATATTTCCAACTAAGAGCAATCTATTTAATATATCTAATAAATTTCATTCTCTCATTATCTACTTTTATTTCAGCAAGAGTTAATGGAGGAGAATCTTTATGTAAAACTGCCGAAAAATGTTTAGCAATGGAGAAGGATACTAAGCATCAATAAATCATCTTGCATTTACTCTTTTCAATCTAATTTTCATTTATGCTATTAAATTTGGACTTACATTTGTACTGTTTAATTTGGACTTACAGTTTTGCTGTTTAATTTGGATATATAGTTATGCTATTTAATTTGGACATGTATTACTAGCAACTATAGCTCGCTATAATTATGTTTATGTTTCAGCAGTTCAGTTGAGATTATTTTTTAGCATCTTAATAGTTGGCTATCTTGCTTGAGATTATTCTGTAACATCTGGTGGTTGACACTTGATAGGATGACTTTGTTGGCATAGTTGGTTATATGGCTATTTATTAGCAGTGAGCCTTCGAAAGAGTTTGTTATTAACTACATTGAAGTGTTGGTGTTGATAGCATTTCTGTCTTCGAGTTTGGTTTCTATCTTGGACTTGATGGCATTTGGAATTTGGGGGGCTGTTGTCTTGACTCTTGGGTGATTCTGGTTTCTGTTGAGTTTCTGTCTTGTTTTTTTGATGACCTTGAGTTTGGGGGCTAAATGTCGCCTAGACTCTTGATTATATTTGATGCCTTTGGGTTTGGTTTTCACCTTGGGCTTGATGACATTTGGAGTTTGGGGGGCTGTTGTCTTGATACTTGGGTGATCCTGGCTTAGTTTCTGTCTTAGGTGCTTTTGGCTTGATGACCTTTGGAGTTTGGGGGGCAGCTGAATGATGTCTTGACTCTTGGGTGATTCTGGCTTGGTTTCTGTCTTCGGGTTTGATTTCTTTCTTGGGCTTGATGACATTTGGAGTTTGGGGCTCTGTGACTCTGATTCTGGCTTGGTTTCTATCTTGTTTGGTTTATCTTAGTGGCTTGATGACCTTTGAGTTTGGGGGTCATGAATGTGTTGACTCTTTGGTGATTCTGGCTTGGTTTCTATCTTCGGGTTTGGTTTCTATCTTGGGCTTGATGACATTTGAGTTTGGGGTCATGGCATTATTAATGTGTAATAGATGTTATTAATGTGTAATATCACTTGTGATATTACACATTAATATATGATGGAAAACTAAATAGATGTATGAGATTAAACTTAGTTTGATAGTTGGTTGTATGTATTTTCAAACATTCAATTTATTTTTTGTGATTTCTAATTGTTCTTTGTTATTATATTATGTACAAAGTTTTTTTTTACATTTTTCTTCTTACTCATTCTAATTTTAGCTTATTCAATGTTTATTTCATTTTTTCCTACACTTATTATTATTTATCTTTCATTTTGTCAATTTTTGAATGTTTAAAATTCATACCAAGCTATCGAATGCATCAATGATTATTTATTTTAATTTTCTGAGCCCATTCATAATATTTATTTCATATTTTCTTGTTAGTTTTGTTTACATGAAGTGCAAATTACTATTTTGAAGATTCAAGATTGGTTCAAGGCTTGAAAGCTTGAAGACTTAAAGGCTTGAAGCTATTGATTGGATTGGATTTTGAAATTGGACTTCGGAAATTATAATATCACTATTTTGTTAGCTTTTATTGAATCAAATTGTTACTTGTATATGATCATGTAAATTTTTAGGATGAATTTATTCTAGCAAGTTATAAATTTGTAAATATTGATAATATGAGTTAGCATTTTAAATTATATTCAATTTTGTGTAAAAATAAATATTTCTGATTGTATATCTTTTAGTTTCAATTAATCAAATCTTCACTTAATTTTTGCTAATATTAGTTAGTTTTTTTTACTGTATAACTAAATTTTTTTAATTGTAAAAATAAAATTTTGATTGTATATCATTATTTTGTATATCTTTTAGTTTCAATTTTTACCAATAGTACTTAATTTTTTTTACTGTATAAGATTCCATTAAATATTTTTTACTTTTAAATTTTTAATTTTAAATGAAAATTAAGAAAAATAAATATTAAAAAAAATAAAATCAAGCCAATTTCGGCGAACACGAGAAAACAACATTTGATAGAAATAACAAACACTCTGTAAACGAGCTATTCAAGAGCAAAAAAAAATAAATAAACGAATCAACATTTAAAAGTTCGCTCGTTTACACCCCTAATACTGATACACATAGTTAAATTATTTTTAACTTTTTAAATATCATCAAATAATTTAAATAATATCTAATTAATTATAATAAATTTAATTATGATTAGTATATTAATAGATGTGTTACCTGGACGACATTTCTAATGGATCAACATTGATAGAGGCGGTGTGTAGTGGGTGAATATTGCGGTCAACATTACTGGAATCGTGTAATTAATTTTGTCTTTCCTGATCTTATCTTCTTCATTTTATAATATCCACGAGGTATAGCCTAACCTCTTATAAATATGCCAACTTGCTCTCATCTGTTTTGATTAATTTATTAGATTGATCCAATGCATGTGAAAATATATATATATATATATATATATATATATATATATATATATATATATATATATATATATATAAATACATAAGAATTTTGAAATATGTATGATTGTAAATCTCTCAAATATTAATTAAGCTCGCCATCATATTGAAGCTCTTCCTCATCATAGCCTTATTAAGATCTCCTTGGAATTGCTAGTTAAACTCTCTTTTTTTTTCATGCTACATGATTAAGAGATAATCATTCACACTTTAGTGGACAACTCAATATCACCTTATTGAAATCTCTCATAATGTTACATCAGATGAATTTTAATGCTATATTAAGAATAAATTCTATTTAAGGGACATAAATTTACACGTTATTTTAGTTCTAAGAGTTATTATCTTTGATTAATGCAATTCTCTAACATCATATTATGATAGGGTTTAAGCTACTTACAATAAATTCTTATATTGGGTTCTCTAATTTACACACCGTCCACTATTTGACTATCACACATATTCAAAAAATATATAATGTATTCTTTTATTTGGTCTTGTTTACAATAGTTCATTGGCTGATAGTCATTTGGTTCTATTCTCTCTCCAATCACTTGGTTTTATTCTCTCTCCAATGAGACTATCAACATCTTTGCCAACTTTTAAAAACTTTTTGTTAAATAGTTTATTATAAATTGAAGGATTATCAAAAACTTATGAGGGACAGATTAGCGAATGCTCATACCAAATTATTTTTTTGCACTCACTTCTCTACATTAAAAGTTATGAATGAACTCTCTAATGGAAGCCTATCTTGATAAGGCTTTTAAAAAAATAAAAGCTTTATAATCAATTATTTATTTATAAACATTATCATTAATTATATATTCATTAAATTAATATAATTTATGATAAGATTATTAGAATATGATAAATTAAATAATCAAGAAGTACACCTAATATAATTCAAGCCATCCCTCACTTCCTCTCGCCACCCACAAGCTGCCCATCAGAACTCCGGCCCAACATCACTAAGTATAGATCCTGACGCGACCTCAGATGCCGCTTGTCTCTATGTTTAACTTCTCCGTCCTCCCCATATGACGCCAAAGCCGCCATTGACCTCAACCTTGAAACCATCTCTATTTGTCAACTCTCTAAACTCGCCTTTTATCTCTGTCCCCAAGCCCCTTGTTATGTTATCCTCCTGCTCCTCATTTCCATCATCACTGCTCTCTTCCTGAAGGCCCTTAACCGGTTGAGTATTCAAACATGAGTTTTATATTTGATGATGAATCATAATAGGGTGTTCATAGAGAGCTGGTATCACCTTAAGGATGCGGTGGTCGAAGGAGGGTTTCCGTTCGATAAGTCCCATGGAATGACAAGTTTGAGTACTAAGATCAGGTTTAACAACGTGTTCAATGAGGCGATGTCGGCATTCGATATTTTAATAATAAGTTGTTGGAGATGAGGGTTTTGATGGGTTGGATTGAGGTTATAAAACGAGATTTGGATTACGCAAAAATGATTAAGGGAATTAATTTTGATCTTCCACACGCCATCTCTAAGGCCCTTCAGTTTTTTTTCCTTTTTTAGGGAAACTTTTGTCGATAACTTGCTTTCATAACCTGTATCTTAGTTATCGGAATCCGAGATTAAGTTCATTTCTCTTCCTCTTGACGGCTATTCATAGATAGATAATTTAAATTATAAACATATATATGATAAATGTGCTTAAACCTCTAGATTATACAAATATCCACAGAAGAGAAAAGTATTGAATGGATACTCTTCAAAAAAAAAAAACTTGCTTTCATAAATCTTGATAGGAGAATATTATATTAATGGATAAATGATGAGGATGATCCTGCAGGTGTGGAGCACGTGGGTGGGGATATGTTCGCGAGCGTACCTACTGCTGATGCCATTTTCTTAAAGGTCGGTCTCCGAAAAAGTGCTCATTGGTGGGAAAAGTTTAATTAGAGAGAGATAAATCTATCTATCGACTATCTATATTAAAAATTTTCAAGTTAAATTAAATTAATTTATTTTTTTTAGAAATAATGCACAACAACGTATAGACAGAATGATAAAAGTCAAATAGCTATCATTTATTTTATTTTATTTTTGACATATATAAATTTGTCATAGAAATATGCTTATCTACTATTAGATGTTATCATATATATATATATATATATTATCAAGTGCTTTTTGAAAAAGGAGGAAATGATAATTTCAGAAAAAAAAGACGGGGGAATACACGAATGAAGTAACAATGTATTTTCACTAAATATAATATTTTTAAATTGAGTAGGAAAATAACTTGCTCGGATGACTAAAGCTTGAGATCAAAACTTATATCTATTAATAATCAATTGAGAGTTCATGTCAAAATTTAATATTCATTATTAATTTAAGCTACTACCATAAGTTCTATCATATTTACGTGTCAATTTATGAGCAAGATTAGATTTTTTTTTTATTAAAAGAAGCTAATTTTACAAAATTTTCTAGTGGATTCTTCATAATTGGAGCGAAAACTTTGATTTTGCTAAAGAATTGTTGGAAGGCATACCTGAAAATGGTAAGGTTATTGTAGAGCATTCTTCCAGTGGAGCCCAATGCTTAGCACAATATATTTTTAATCTTGATCTCATCATGTTAGCTCACCGTTGAAGGAAAAGAGAGGACGTTAAGAGTTTAAATCATTAGCAAAGAAGGTGCTTTCAATTTCAAAGACAACTACATATTTTCAGGCACTTGGGTTATGGAGTTCACCAAATAGGTTGACTACTTCTGAAGCTACATGCATACATATTTGCTATCTTTATATTTTGACATGCATTGCTACATTTCTCTTGTTGCTCTATTTTTAATATATGTATTGCATCTAAAATAAGTATTTTAGAAAAATGAGGAGTATCTTTATGCCTATTTTCCTTTAACCAGCAAAATATTTGCTTCTTACTTGTCGAACTCAGCATCCTCATTGGTGTCAACCTAGTTATTAGATATGTATTTTATCTTATTCCTTATTTTATTTTCTTCAAACTACATGCCATCTTTTATTTATTTATTTATTTATTTATATCACTTTTCTTCCTTATTACATATTTTCACCATCTCCTTGTTAAGAGGTGAAACATTCAAAGCTAAAAAAAAAAAAACTTAATATATTAATAAATGAATGCATGACAAAGTAGAAGCTAAATCAATATATAAGAGCCACCATTAGTAATTTACTTAGACCACAATTTTATTTCACTCTCAATAAAAGGTTAGTCTTTTTCTCTTATGTGTATTCAAGTAGTAATCATCTTATTGATATATCATCTACAATTATAAACCACCTCAACCCACAAAATAAATAAACATAAACTATTATACATAGGTCATTAATACATCTAATGAAATAATAAGGTTAAACAAAAATTATGAGCTCATCTTTTCATTCTTCTTTTTAGCAATAATGTATTTTTAGTTTTACTCAAACTAGGTTAAGTAAATTCAATATGATGTCTAGTAGCTATTAACTTGTTCTATATAATGGAGTGCACATTATTTTAAGTCATCATGATACTTCAAGTGAGGTGACCCCCCTAGGATCATCACTCTTCGTTGTTGTGGAGGTCCATCATAGGAGCATTTAGCTTAATACATAATGCTACAACTTATCAATTTATATGAAATTATTTTATGTTGGCATTAAAAAGTCCTAACATATATTAAATTAGACTTTTTCAATCAAGTACAGTGATATTCTGCTTAAATCTAATATAGACAATTAAATATTTACCTTTATTATTATTGATATGATTTTTCATGAAGTTTAAGGATAGCAACTTCAGCTATACCCCACCCACAAGATGGGTGGAATGTTGGGTGGATACCCATTGCAAAAAATAATAATAATAATAATAATTTGGCAATTAATAAAATAATTAATTTAAATAAAGTACTTTGATATTCCCATACAATAAATCATCTAATATGTTCAAGTATTAGAAGGTTATCAAGAGTCAAAAAAATCATGCCAAATTAACAAGTGATAAATGTTCTTGGCAGAACAAAAACTAATAGTCGAAGCATATTTAAATGACATTCATCCTTATGATTACAAGACATCAAAGATATTTTGATAGACATTCCCTCTTATTTATTTTATAGAGGATAATATTTTGCTTATTTATTATAGTAGCCTTCATGAAAAACTTGATTTTAATCTACATTGTTAATTCATCCAAAATAAACATATTCTCTCTAATATCTTAATACTAGTATCGGAAAGCATTCATGGCCACTAAGCACACATTACCTAAACATCCACCTTAATTGGATACCTAATAAGATGCCCTTGTAATGGAATCATTTGTCTCCCAATATATATTATCGTTTCATGCCTATCTTATTCCTTGTATGGCCAAACTCGATTTAAAAGTAGGATTGAAGAATGCCAAGATGCTCAACCCAAAGAGACATTACCCATATAAAGATGAAACAATTAATCAATCACCAAATGAACACTTGAAATGATATTTGTCCCCACCTTCCAAAGTATGAGATTAAACTCGTTATCTTTGAACAATTATAATGATTAGGTTTGCATAATGTATAATAATGTTGACAAAATCCTTAGCTCTTTATTGGAGACATGGAACATTATTGATAACGAATTTATGATCGAGAAATGATTAGTCAAAATACATTAAACAAGAACAGTAAATTCTAGTGAATAGAGAATAATGAAAAAGAACTTAGAATGATTATCGATATCAAAAATACCTCTGCTTTAGAGTAGGCATTAGCAATTAATTATTAAAATGGCCCAAAAGTGAACTATTAATAATATTAACTGTCCTATTTAGTCAAAATTTTCTTTTCAAAACACCAAAGACCTTTTCTATCTACATGTTCAAGAATATCAAAAGGAATTTAAATTTGTTTATTATAAACACATCTAATGCAATTAAATTATCACTAATAAAAAAAGTCCCAATGAGTTCATATGCTCACTTGTTCATGAAATAAGGAAAAAGTTATTGTCATGACTAAACTTACAACTAAAATTTCAATTCAACAATAAATATAAAGTTAATCCCATTTACGAAGAGTATTTATAATACTGATTTATGAACTTTAAATAAGTAAAAGCAAAAATAATATTCAACACTATAATATCTATAATATTTCTTTAGACTAAATTTACGGCAATATCTAAGCCCTCATTCAATGGTAATTATAAAAGAGATAGTTGAATTGATGTCCATTCTTTTTTCTTTTTTTTTTTGTTAATATATTGAATGACTTTAATTTTCTTGATTTCATCATATATATGAATGAATTAAAGAAAGGACGTTCTTTTAGAGAAGAAAGAAAAATGATCAATTACTGTGGAGTTTATTAATGATTGTGCACAATAACAATCTAGAATTATAACAACGGGAAGAGAGAGATCGGAAGGGGTTTCAACAATTAGATAGAGAAAGAGAACTGTAGTGAAGGAAAGGAGAGAATAATGAGAAGGAAATCTTTTAAAGCAATTGATTCATAATTTATTAATCGTCCAAACAGAACCATATAGCCCCCACAAAACAAAACAAAATGCTATATTGCCCGCCTATAACCCAAATAAGTGTTGATGTGTTGGTATAAAAGAGTGTAAAGAGTAAAAAAAAGAAACCTTAATAACATTGATTGTACTTAATTTTTGTGCAACAACTCATCATCCCAACACAACAAGACTTTTTTTTTTAGTTACAAGGTGTGTAGTATAGCATTATTTTTATATAGATAGGATTAGAAGATAAGTTAAAATTAAATTTAAAATTTGAATCTAGATAAATATTAAAATATTAGCATCTAATCCAAAATTAAATTCTTAAAATTACTAAAATAAAAATAAAAGAAATATTAAGGAGCTGTTTGGGATCACTTATTTTTTATTTTTTGTTTTATATTTATATTTTATTTTATTTATATTTTATTTCAAAGTAAAACATGTTTGATAGTTATTGTTGTTTTTAAAAATATTCAAAATATCTGAAAACTACTTAAATTTTTTTTAAATAATATTATTTATTTTTTAAAACAAAAACATATAAAATATATATAAATAAACATATTTTTAAAAATAACATGAAAATAAAAATACAAAATACAAAATAAAATTGATCCCAAACTGCCCCTAAATAAATTCAAAATACTAGAATATTATAAGAATCGTCTTCTTGTGTTGTCTCAATAGTGCTTTCCAAAACTTTGAAAAATCATACGAATAAAAAATCAGAAGAAGATGAGATTCGAGATTTACTGGCTCAATCGAAGTTAAACTGATGTTGAACCAAATCATATAATAATATAAATATATAATAAAAAATAAAATAATAATATAAAATTTATAATATAAAAAATTATTTTAAAATTTTATAATATATATATATATAATAATAATAATAATAAATTGTAATATGTGACATATTTATAATATATTATTATAAATTTTATATTCTTAAAATAATTTATGTATATTATAAAAAAAATTTAATAAGAGTATAATATTAAAAATTAAAATATTGTTCTTGGATTTTTATATTTCAAAGCCATTTATATTTTCAAATCCCAACTCTCTAGCCCAATTTCTTATTCCTATAGCCGAAATTAAGTTTCAACATATTCCTAAACCATTTTGTCCCACATCACAAAAAAAGTTAAACATTTTTTATATAGAAAAAAAGAGCTTTCAAAAAAAAGTTTGAGACCTACCTAAGTGATGGCATTATATGGTGATTTGGTAAGTATATTATAAATTAATTTATCTAAACTTATATTAATAATGATAAAAATTTTAAGATTTATTAAAATTATTTTTAAAATGTTTATTAAAATGTTATGTTTAATTATTATTTTAAAAATTTAATCATTTCATTAAAGAGTTAAAAGTGTTTAAATGAACTTAATTTGGACATATCAATTTTATACAATCAATTTGCCGGTTCACTAAATAGGTTCAAATTCAATTTGATTCGATGCAAAGAGTTTTAAGATTAATCTGCCTTATATACCCAATTCAGTTGAAGCAACCATCTCATGATTTTAAAATAGTCGCTTTATGATTTCTCATAATATTTCTTTTCGTATTAATCCTTGATGATTCTTAAATGATTTCTTGAAAATCTTAAGCCTAACCTAAAAAAACAGTTATTGCAATATAATCAAATTGCATGGGACATAATGCATAACAGCTTTAGCTAAATATTTTCCCATTTATTTAATGATTAAGTATGACAATGATGATATTAATCAACTGTCTTGGATGCCGCTGTTGTAATCAAGTATGATGTGGTTGATATGCACCATACATCTCGATTCTCTTGACCTAGAGATCTTTGGTTTATATTACCATCGAATCACATACTCATCATCTACTATCATTCCTTTTGAATGAACATAGATCATAAATCTCGGAACTCTTCAAACACATGATTGAATGGACACAAACTCAACCTTAGATAAATATTCATTTAACCTACATAGTTATAGAATGAACTAAGAATTTCTTATTGATGGAAATAATGCATCAAAATAAATGGCTGCCTATATTTTGATGGCAACTCATAAGAGAAGATCCTACAAGTAAACATTAGTGATGTTAGAAAACGATCAAATTAGTTCTAATCGTTGGAAATTCTAAGTTTGAATACAAAGTTTTGTTCAAAAATTTTTTTCATCTATCCTAATTACAAAATCTTCTCGCTCTTGATTACATACGTCATCACCATCATTAAAATTTATGTTCAAATGATTAGACTTTTTCTAATGACCTAATGCTTCCCATCAAAGGTGAGCTTTGGAGACCTGCACTACTACTACTATTATTACTACTGTTGTTATTGTTGCTACTACTATTGCTGCTATTGCTACCATTATTATTACTATTGCTACTATTAATTCTAGTATAGCTAAAATAATTTGCTATATATCTATTTAAGGCTACAAATTCTACTCTTCCCAAATGGAGAAAACGAGATTACAATGTTAGAAGCACTTGCTCAGTCTATGTTACTATAGTAAAAGTAACTAAAGGTAATGATGGCAGCAAAATAACGGTGATTAAGTGACAATACTTAGATGACGATAATTAGATGATGATAATCAAGATAATTAGACAATAAAAATTAGATGACATTCAGGCAATAACAGTTGAACAACATTTATCAAATGAGGATGACCAAAAGACGATGAATAAGCAATCACAACCAGTTGTGGTGACTAGATAATAGTGATTGAACGACAACATTTGGACAACAATGATTACTGGAGGTAGTCGACGATGTCAATAATAAGGCAGAGTTCTAGAATTTTTTAGAACATTCAAATTCTCATAATCTAAGTCTAGCCTCCTTCAAGTAGAGAATACAGCTATATTTATAATTTTTTTAGAATAGCATTTTGATTATTTTGACAAAAATTTTAAAACAATCTATCAAATTGCTCTTGTTGTTTCTTTGACTGTTTATTCAACATTTAAGTATCTTAATAATCTCAAAATAATGTGATCTAGAGCTTATTAAATTCCTCTCATTGTGAGCCTCGATTAGACAATCAGAATAAAAAATTCAAAGATCGTTTAGCCCCTCAATTAATATCTAAATGTTTTCAAGTACATAGTAAGTATTTGATTTAGACTCACTTGAACTCAAAGTGGATTGCTTTTGTAGTCATTAAATTTCTCTCAATTAGATATTCAGTTTAACAATAATTTTGCTAAAATCAATGGACATATGATCCTAAATTTGCTTTAAGTAATTTGTAACAAAAAAATTATATTAAGGCTAATGTTTGATCGGAAGCATTTTTTTTTATAATGTATCATTAGCCACATATTTTCAGACGTCAAAGCCTGTTTTATCTATAAATATATATTAAGTCCTTTGAAAAATTTGGAACACAAGATTAAAATTTCAGAAAAAATTACAAGCATAATTACTCCTTGGACATTAACATAGAACCCCCCCTCAAAAACGTGAATCAAGTGACTTACCCGTAAAGCTCTCCAAATGAATCAAAATCTTTCTTAGCATTCAAAAATGGTCCCAAGGGCCCATAGTCCCACACCCATGCAACATGCTAATGGCCATTTTTCTTTTTTCCATTTTAAAAAATGTAAAAACATTTCTAATGAAATAAATGAATTTATAGCTCAGGAAAACCCCCAAATAATTTTGATAAAAAATCAAAATTTTATGAAAAAATTGTAACTACTAATTCTCCATTTCAAGCAGTAGCCTCATTAGCTCTATGATTTTTCTAGTTTCTAAAAAAAGATTTTAAATGAGTTGACATTTTTTTGTTGAAACTCTTTCATTGATGTGCAAATGCTCCATAAAATATTTTAAACTCTTTCATTGATGTGCAAATGCGAAATCGAAACTCCCAAAGCAGAGAGTGAGAGAGAAAGACGACATCCTCGCATGTGTGCCCTAGTCAGGTTTCACCACTGCTGACACCGAGCCCTCGTTGATGCCACTAGCTTGTAGCCTCCTGTGAGTATGCCACCAAGAAAGAGGGGAGCGACCGAAACACTAGAGCCAAAAGTGAAGAGGGGTTGAACACGTGTGCATCCCAAGAGAAGTCGAAGCGGGCATAGAGCACGTGAACTGGGCTATAAGAATAAAAGAGAGGTATTTTTATTTTCTTTTGGTTTTTATAAATTGAGAAAATACATTTATATCTATATATCTTCAATTTCAAAAATTGAAAACCCTAAAGTCCATTTTACCATACAAGCTTTTACATAATTATTTCATTACACAGTATATATTTTAATTATATTAAAAGTTATGTAAATAAATCATAAACATATTGAAAAATTTATAAGAACAATTAAATTGAAACCTATAAATGAAATACTAAATTTGAAGCTTATGAAAGAGATGGATGTAATAAAAATATGATTAATTGTATTAATAGATGGAGAGCATAATTTTACATTTCATTGAATATAATACAAATCAAATTTAATTATTTAAACTTTAAATACTACATGCAAAATATAACTAAAATATTAAGTTGATATTTAGCTTAATAAATGTAAATAAATATTACATATATTATAGATTATAATGATACAAAATTAATTTTTCTTATGAATCTTAAAGATAAAAATTTAAGAGGTGAATAAAAGAAAAATGAATTAATTTAAATAGTTAATTGGAAAATTAAGAAGAAAATAGATAGAACTTCTTACAAATGATTATATTACATGCATATTAGTAGAACCAAAATTTAAATTTAATAATGAAATTTTTTTTGGAATGTGAGCGTTAAATAACAATAAATATACACTAATATCATAGACAAGAAAATAAATAAAACAAATAAATTACTTTCAAATATTGATCAAATCAATATATTTATTTTATAAGTACTCAAATTAAGAAAAGAAGTTTTAAAGAGAAGGAAATTCAAGAAGAAGCTTCACACTAAAGTGGATAATTATGTTATTGTATTTATGATAAAAGTTTACTTATTTTTCATGTGAAGGAATGCATTGGTACATAGTTATAAATTGTCTCCGTATTTCAAATTTGTGATTTATTTTCTCATCTTCTCCATATTGAATGAACAGTTTCAATATTAGATCATATTATTACTTATGTTATTATACAGAATTAACTGATTTTTCTGCTTTGAGCTAGTATGGATAGCTTTATAAATTTTATGTTATGAATGTATATGCCTGAAAATAGAGTTCACCCCCTTATGGTACTGGTTGGGGACGCAATGTACCCGTGCACGAAAAGGTAAATGGAATGGTTGCTTGTCTTTTGGATGAGTTTTAAAAAATATTTCTTTCTGAAAAAGGTTTTTAGATGGTGACTCCTGAAATGATTGATAAATTATATGTTGGATTGTTTAAACACTTTTTACATAATGTTCATATTTATAGTAGATCGGACATGCATATTATTTTTATTTTCTTATTTTACTAAAATGTAAAAACATAATCTATCCACTGATAATATTATTAATTTGCTAATTGTTTTATATTTTTTTTAAGTAACCTTCCTAACTAAATGGAGAATGGAAGGGAGGAATATGTTTAGAGTCATAGAGGGACTTTGAAAGATAGGTATTATGTTAATTTATGTTTTAGATTATATTTTGTATGACTTCATTTTGTGGATAATTTGCATGTATAGACAAATTTGTTAAATATGGTTTGGATTTGTAGTGGCTCTTATATGATTTGGAAAAAATATTGTGTAGTTTATATTTCTATTGAATATGTTTAAGTAAAGTTTTTTTTTATCCGTCAGACCGTCTATTCCCGCCTTGATATTCCAAGCTTCCGGGCCAAGTCGTGATATATTAGACCTATAGTCCTCCATCGCAGCATTTGTTGTCTTGTGCTTCTGCATTAGCAACTTGAATAGTCTATGGTTGTCAAGATCACCCATCAACTTAGGAGAATAAAAAGTCATTTCCAAATGTGAATGCTTGCCAATAACAAAATAGGAAGCAAATAAATGAACCAAGCATCCCACCAACTTTTCAATTGATAAGCCAAGAACACCTCAATAGTCACATCAAAAGTTAATTATAAAGGTGATAGTAAATACTTCCCAAAAAAATGCTCACAAAACAGTAAATAAAAATTAGTTCTTTTTAATATAACAAAAAAAATTTAATTGATGCTCACCAATTCCCTCATCCTTTTGTAAGTCACCTCTTCAAGAAACAAAAGAATCGAGGAAATAAATATATAATCAAGGTATGCTCATCTCAACCAGATATGAAGCTTAGTCAACACCAAATCACAACTCCCCTAATGGCCAAAGGATCAAGTAGATCAGGTGCAACATTCGACAAGGAACTCCCCACCTCATTAGTAAAGCTCATCATAACTTGTCAAGCAAACTCACCAAAAATACCCACCAGAGATATTCAACTTCCTTTAACTCGGTACAGTTCACAAAGCACCAACCTAACATAATCACCCTCCACACTAGACTCAAAAAGTAGCCTCACTTGGAAGGTCACGTCAACAAAAGGCCACCTTCACTACCATATCATGCTTCAATACAAGTGTCTGTATTAGAGGTAGCCCACCTATTTGTACCTAACATTTAGTTACTTTCACATTTGTGCTATAGCTATCTTTATAGCTCTCCCACATTATACATAAGTAGTTGGAAGGCATAATTTGAATTTTTATTAGACTTTCTAATATTGTTACAAGATTTTGAGCTCATATTTTGTATTTCCTTTTTGATATATTAATAAAAACTCTTCTAGATGCTCTCTATACTTCTTTCCCCAGCTAGTCTACTCTCCCAAAAATTCTTCGCACTCTTCCATCTTTCCCTATGTCTCACCAAGCTAGCATCAACATTCATGATAATTTAGGATCCAACAAAGAATACATTGTGCTCTTTTATATCAAACAATTAATGATACTTATGAAGATATTTAAGTTTGAACTGCTAACAACAATAAAGGATGTTGATAATAACTTACTGCTGAAGCAGCTTTATTTTTCTCTGTAGGTAGGTTCATTACCTGTAGCTGTTGATTTGGTAAATTTTCTCTTTTCCAAGGCAGTAGAAGTTTAAATAATCTTGTGGATGTGCATTCTCTAGCTTCATGAATTTGATCGCCTGCCCAACAATGTTGTACATCATCTTCATTGTTTGGCCCTGGAATGTGAACATGAAAAGAGTTAATCAGCTATAATATATTGTATTAAAACAAATGCATCAAATTTTACAGTTAAAATGTAGGGAAGTTTTCCCACCACACAATTGCTATGAAGAAATTTTCTTAATGTTATTTTTAACATTAATCAGCACAAGTCCTGCTGTGCTTGACCATGAAAATTGTACGAAAGATGCCTGCATTAGTAACAATAGCTACCTTAATATTATGTTAAAGCACATAGTGCAACCAATTTCTTGATGCAGAGAATAAAATATAAGTTTTTAGATGCAAAAAAGCAACTATAAATATGATTGTGATATGAAGGTGAGAGATTCATTAGATAGAAACTCCTAATTTTCTTTTCATGGTATCACGTCTTTCTTTCATCTCTTAGTCAAGTTTTATTAGTTAAAACTAAGCCTTTTTTTTTTCTTTCTGAGATGTCAGAAAAAGTTATCTAAAGAATAATTAGTTTGTGGTCAACCAAGCATGCAAAGCGAGGTTACTTTTTTGATCTTTGGATGTCTGCTTTTTCTATCATTGTGACTTAGAATTCACTAAGTATTAGATTGTTCACTCACCAATAGAGAACTTGGCTTTGGTTGGGTTTAGATTTTCAGGAGATAGATTAGTTTCGTCTTATTGATGATCGTGTTATAATAGTGATTCAACTTAGTATAAGAGGAATCATTTATTTATATAATTGATTATCACAGTTGGTAGAAAGGTCAGTGATAGGAAGATATCATGTACAGGATTATAACTGAGTGTTTTAAGTCAAAATTTGTGTTAAAAATGAGGCACTCGAGTTCATTGTTCGCCCGCCCTCTGACCATTGATGGGGCCTTCGGCCTCCAAGGGCGAGTGACATTGATTGTATTTGTCCAGGTCATGTGCATCTAGGTTGTGTTTTTATTCAAATAATTTATCATTCTTTTTATTTAAATGATGTAAAACATAGATTTTACTTGGGATGGGGAATTCCAAGTTTCACCTTAATATGAATGTATAATAAGCTTTCCTGAGTTGTACTGAGTCAAGGTTTTCAACTATAATTTAATAATGATATGCTTTCTTGCCTTTTTAAATAACCATAAATTTTATATTTTTTTTACTGCTATGAGCCGAACATAGGATTTGAAATTTGACTAACTTCATTAGAAGATTGATTGATTTTTGCTGTTTGATAGGATTTGTGATAAATCCCACTTAAATCCTGCTTGAAATCCCCTACCAAAAAGCCCCAAAATTTGCAACTGTAAGAAGTTGGCATCCCTCCCTTTTTTTGGTTTGTCCCGAGAGAATATATCAAGAACTTCCAATATATGCTCCTACTCTCCCATTCTCGCTTTAGCTTTTAGAGGTGATAAGGTTGCCTTGGGTCTTTTACCAAGGATAAGGAGATGGCTGCAAGCATGGGCGGATCCACCCATTGGTGAGGTTGGGCACCCTCAATTTTTTTTTTTTTATTATAGTTTCTTTTTAAAAAAAATAATTTTGCCCATCCTAATAAAAGGTCTTGTCCAATAAAAATAAAATTTTTTCATTTTATTAGTTAAAATTTATCTTTATTTAAAATTATTTAAATAATTATTTATCTTAAGTTTATTTATTTTTATTACTAATAATTTATTCATTTAGATCATAATAATTGTTGCTGCGAAAAGTTCGGTAGAGTAAAAGTTTATCGCAAAACTTGGAAAGTCAAATTTAAGAGGTATCAAAAACTCAATTTTTTACGTGGAAAATCTCGAAGAGGGAAAAACCATGGGGCCTAGTAAAAGCTTCCACTATGTATGTTTGAGTACAAGATCTTCCGATCTGGGATTCTGAAATTGTATATGAAATGGGCAATTCTAGTAATACAATGACGGCGATGTTAATGATGGCACGATAGTTGGTGATGATTGATAACAATGGTCGATGTGGCGAGGATCGGCGGTGGCGGTGATGCGGGTGGCGGTGGTTGGCGATCGTCAGTGGCGACGATTGTGCTTGGAGGATCTTTGAGCTCTCTCCTCTCTCTCTTCTTGCCCCCCTTCTCCAGGCCTCCCTCATGAGAATGAGAAAATTTATAGGTGGAGGAGTGGCGTCTGTAAATACATGCAAAATCCAACCACTCCTCCAATCGGACGGCTCATGATGATTCCCTCGATCATATGATATATTTTGTGTATTTGAATGCTCAAATGAAATTGTAAGATCTTTAGCTTGTTGGAACCGGCTTGAGGCGCTCGATTTGATTATAAACACTCCATATTTAAGAGCTTTTAGAATTTAACGATGTCTCAAAGTTTCCAATGATATTTTAAGCTTGATCTCGACCGTTTCAATTTCGATTAGCTTGCTTTTCGTCAAGATTAGGTTTGTTAGAAGAATTTTCAGGGTCATATCAATAATATATAAAATTATATTTTATTAAATATTTTGATCAATATTTAAAACTTAACAACTCCTATAACTGTACATAACAATAGAATGTTGTCTTTAGTTCCCTATAAAAAAAAAAGTAATTTAACATTCCTAAGCAATGTGAGACTAAAGAGTGTGTTATACTATTAAATATAAAAAATATGAATGGATAATGGGTTCTACTATTAAATTTTAAAAAAAAATTACACCAATTAGTAGCATTACATCTTAACATATTAGTTATTATTATTATTAATTATATTTATATTCTTATTAGTTTTAGGTAATATAATTTTTTTAGAACTTTTATATTATAAATATATTTTTATTGAAATTTATATGTTTATGCTTTAATTATAAAATTCTTTTGTAAAATATTTAATATGCATACTTATATATATATATATATATATATATATATAATTAAATTTATCAGATACTAAATATAGTATTAATATCATTATCACATAAATCCTAATTGAGATTTCTCTTAACTTTTTATTGATTAAATTTTTTTGTAAAAACTTGAACTTAATAATTTTTTTATATATATTGTTTATATTTTTATGAAATAAAATGAAATTATTATAAACTTATATAAAATAAGATTTATATTTAAATGTTTCAATATTTAAATTATGACAATGATAATAAATTTAATATTAATTTTAAAAATTAATAAATGATAATAAAAAATTTTATTTGATATTTTGATAATTAGTTTATCCATCCTAAAAAAAGTGACTGGTTCTGCCACTGGTAAGGAGCTGTGAATGCATGTCTTTATTCATGCAATAATTTGTATTAATTCAATCACAGGTGAAGATTTAAACTTTGTTTGACCATCAAACAATAAGGCTTTGACTATGGCACTAAGAGCTAGCTATGTGGGCCTCATTGAGTCTATGCGAACAATTAAGCTCTAAGATGTCTAAAAATTATATTAGATTAACCTATATTGCATTAGATTTTAATAGATAGCTTAATTAATTGAGGTTAACTTGCATTAAATTTGACTAGGCTTTAGTAGTTTGACCAAGTTGAACTATGATTAACTAGGTAGGTCCTAAGGACTGGGTTTGGATCCCTATAGTTTAAGGAATCTAATATGTTCGAGTTTAAGGGAATAACATATTGACCTAACTTTGACTGGATTTGGGCATTTGGACTTTATTGGGGTTCAATTGGATTGACACAAGGTGTCCTACATAGGTCATCTAAAGTCCTAACTGAGTAGGTGTCCTATAGTCAGCTAGGGTTAACTAAGGCTATGTTTGGAGGAGCGGTGTTACAATGGTGGGTGTGAAAATACATGGTTGAACTGTTTGGGTAATATGTGTTAGTTTTATTTTGAAAATTTTGCGGTGGGAAAGTTGCATTTTCTAATTTGACTTGGCTATTTGGGTTGCTGCCAAAAAGTTGCGGGTTAACTTTATAAAATAAAAAAATTTGTATACCCACCTTAGCTTCTTCATACAACAGTTTCTTTTGCAGCAGCTCCATCATTGCTTTTTCATACAACTGCAGCTATCCCAAATAGACCATAAGAGATGAGCGTGGATGATGATTGACTCGGTGATCTATTATAGGCAGCTTAGATCCTAGATAAATTATAATGACTAAGATGACAAATCTAATATATGGAGAGTGATTTAAGTTTATTGATAGGAGAATTTGAAACTGGTGAATCGTTCTATTGTATATTTTAGGGATTGAGTAAACTAGTGGATTTATAATAATCTAGAGAGGTTAGGGTTATGTCAATACTAGAACGTTGATCTAATGAACACAGATTGTGTGCAATAATAGAAGAATCATATATTTAAGTGTGAGAGACATCACCTAAACATATTTATAAATAATAGATGATATATGAAGAACCTTAGTGTCAAAAGTACATCCAAAAATGGTGCCAACTTGAAGATGATCAGTGCAATCTAAGTGCTTTCTTGTACCGACAATTACAATCCTGATCCAAATTACAATGTTTAAAATCATGCTAAGCTAAAATCTTTGTTGAGGCAATAAGAAGCTAATCTAGACAATGTTACCTCACAATATTTTTCTAAATATAAAAACACATGCAAAATCCTACCAACTATTTTAATTACTTTACAAAAAAGAAATGACATGCAATAATTTTGACAAAATAAAGCTCATAACTTTATTGTAAAGTGAATATTGAAATATTATTATGTTGAAAAACTTCAATAAACTTGCTTTAAAATTATTGAGAAATAGGCAAAACTATATTTTAGTTATTGTTAAAGAAATATGAATGATGATTTGAGTCGATGAAATTCTTTATTGTTTGAGAGCATGCAATTTGCAAAAGTTCACAATGGTATGCTGTCTAAAAACTATAAAATCAACTCCTGAAAAAACTGTTTTCTAAGAACAAAAGTAATGCAAATCACGACTTCAAGTGCAAACATTTGCGAGAACGTAAACATGAATTCTTGCTTGAAGTGAACTGTCGATTTCTTTGGAATTCTTAGCTCATATCAGTAGTTGCTTAAATGATTTACCGAAGCCATTCACAGGATTTTGAAAGGAGACAAGAAAACAATTTTCTGTTGTGGTTCAGCACACAGATTCTGCAAGGAGAAAAATAAGTGCTGCTACAGAGTATTTTTGCTGAAAGCTTTTTGCTTGGGAAGTCCGTTGGTCAAGTGTTTTTGGCTGCAGAACTTTTTCACAGTATTTTTCATGAGGTACTCAACTGTTCTGTCTCTTTCTGCTCATAGAAAATGACAGTTGTAAACTAATCTTTAGCAGTGAAAAAATTGCATTACGATTAGTTTTAAATCCATTTAGAGCTTAACAGGAAAAGTGTTATAGCTGTTACAAACAATCATGTTTAACCAAAATGAAATATTAGAAAACTGTATTAGCCATTAAAGCTAAAAATGATCTGCAATTTTCAGTTCTTTTCTTACTGTTCATACTGTGGAGTTCTGGGGAATTCAGAGAATAGGCAAATGCTGGAGCAATCCAGAAAGTGAAGGCTGGGTTAGAATTATTTTGCTTAAGGATTGCGACAAATGTTTTGTTATCCTCTTAAGGATTGTGATGCAGACTGCTATTATGCTATAGTAACTAAACAGAAAACTGCAGCACAAAATATTCCCTGATTTAATATTTTAGGCGAAAACTAATTGCTCCTATCTTAGTTGTTAAAGGTTTATAAGATCGTAGCTTAAGGATTTAATTCATTGTAATATAACATAAAGTAATCAAATATATATCCTGTGGATTCGGTTTTGCCCAGTCACAATTTGACAGACCATTAAGTCATGTTCTAGATCCAAGAAAATGGAGAAAATAAGTATATAAAATATACTGTAATGAATTAAGTTAATAACATTTCATAGCTTATCAATAAAACTTAAAATAATTATAGAGAAGTTAAAATGCGTCCAAATAAATTCTGATTTTTTGCAAAATGATCACACAAAAAATTTGATTATTATTTAATGAATAAAACTATTTTTTTGGTGATTATTAGACTGGATAGTTTAGAGTTTATAATATGAGATTATTTGTAAGCCAATTCTCAAAACGTGTTAAGATACACCCTATGAACTTTTAGGATATTGTTGACCTTATTTTTAGTGAGTTTAACACAAACTCCTCTCTTTAGTTCTTAGGATCCTATCGTAGCAATATGATTCCCTCACTTAGAGTCTTTAGATACTTTTAGTAAGTAAGAGGATATCAAAGCCAAACCAAATTAGTCTAACCTTAGGGTTAGTAAAATTAGGCTAATGAGCTCCACTTAGTCTCTTATGGCCCAAACAAGCCTAGCCACCTCCAAATCAGAATCAAATTGAATAAAGTGTACCTTAGCATTAAACTCAAACAAGCCTAGCCACCTCCAAACCAAAATTGATCTAATTGCACCAAGACTTAACTCAATTGGTATCCAATTGGACTAATTGGCCACAAACGCAATCTTACATATTTGACCTATTTAGAACATCTTGGCCCAAACTCAAACAAATTAAAATTTATTTATATTAACCACAAAGCTTCTAAAACATCAACCACACCTAATTAAGGCTTAATTGAAATCTAATTTGATTAATTAGCTCACTTAATCTAACTCAACTTAATTGGGCCTATGGACCAAATCAAATCAAATCCAAATCAATTGAAATTGTCCATGCTCAAAGCCCTATAATTATTAATCAAACAAACTTGAAGCTCAACGAGGGCTCAATTTGACTAATTGGCCCACTTTGCCCAAGTTCACTCAATTGAGCTCTATTGAATCCAAATCAAATTTAAATCAATTCAAACAAAATTAATGCAATTCAAAATTTTTGATTTGTTGCACAAATTTATTTAATTTAAACATAATCTAATGACCCTTTTGGTCTAATTTGGCCAATGGGCTAATGAACCTAAGTTGATCCAAATTGTCTTAAATATGTCAGGTTGAGCCATACCAAAATAAATCAAATCTTAATCACACCACACCTGGTTGGACTCACGCTTAAGACACCAAGGATTAGCCCAAGTGAGCTTAACTCATATTGAACCTAATTCAACCCAACCTAAGGTGAGCCAAGGGTCTATATGAGGATAAAATCCCAATTTAATAAATTATACTCCTCCCTTCACCTTGGACAACCTCCTAAACACATCTTGAGCTTAGTCAAGTTGACCCAACCTGCCTAAAGTTGGTTTGCTCAAATAATGACCCAAGCAAAAGACAAAACACATGTTTCTAATGGTTGGTTTACCCACCATGAGGCATCCCTTTCACCTCATTGTTTGTTTGATTACTTGGGTTACGTAACTATAAAAAAATGTAAATTTTGGATGCCTAAAAATAATTTGAATATTTAGTAGTAGACTATGCAATAAATAAATTTTGAACATCTTATTAGCCATAAAATTTTTTAACATGACTAGAGAGGGAATCCAAGAAAAACTTGAATTATGGAGGTTAACCTTAGAGTCCAAAGGTTTTCGTTTAAGTAGATCTAACATTGAATATATAAAGTGTAATTTTAGTTGTAGAAGATCTAATGGTTTGTGACATTGAGTGATCAAGTCATTAAAAAGAGTGAATGTTTTAGATATCTCACGTATATTGTTCAAAATGATAATAAAATAACGGGGATATTATTAGTAGAATTCAAGTTGGATGGTTGAAGTGTACGAATGCATCTGACATATTGTGTGATAGAAAATTACTGTTTGGTCTCAAGGGAAAATTTTATAAGATTGTGGTGAGACCTACAATGATTTATGGCATAAAATGTTCACTAGTAAAAGAAAAACATAATATTGAGTTAGGTGTTGCAGAGATGAGGATGCTTAGGTGGATGAATGGTTTTACTCTTAGATATAATATGTAAAATGAATATATACATGATAAGGTTGGAGTTGTTCTAATGATAGATAAGATTAGAGAGAGTCACCTTGGATGGTTTGACCACATAAAATGTCGACCGTTCGATGACCTAATTAGGAGAGTAGATGTATTAGATGCGCTTTATGTTAAGAAAGGCAGAGGTAGAACTAAAAAGATTTGGTTAGGATGTATAAAAAATAATCTTAGTTTATTAGAATTAAATGAGAATTTGATACTTAATAGAAAACAATAGAAAAAGGATTCTTGTGACAAATAGTGGTTTAAAGGCTGCTTGTTGTTGTTGTTGATCTTTATTTACTTTGATTTTATCATTATCCATTTTGATTTAGATAGCCTTAATCACTTTAGTCTGGTGATTTATATATCTAATATTATCATTAGCAATGAAACGATAATTCTCCTCTACTTATTGATTGATAGGGTCCTAATAAGCCTAGCATATCATTTCATCATATTGAACTCTTAGGTGTAGCTCACTATTCTAGATACCTTTATGATCTTCCCATTTCAGTTTACCAAAATAATTGGATATTTTGGTTCAACATCATTCATGTCAATGACGATAAGAAATCAACTTTGATAAGCAAATCCTACATAATTACCTTTATGATGTATTATTGAGTTATCTATTATCAGAAGAGAAATTGTCGTAGGCTAGGCTTAACATCTCTCTATCCCTAATTTTGATAGACTAATATTGTAATAAGATTTATACTTATTTCTAGGTCAAACAACGCATTATTAGATTACTCACCTCGAATTATATAAAGAATGGTGAAGCTGTTTGATCTTTTCTTTTCACGAGCCATTAACTTTATAGCATTGCATTGAACCCCTCTATTTGTGCCATAATCTAGTGGTCTATTGATTTTCTATTGTTAAAGAAGATATCCTTCATGAACTTAACATATCATGGTATCTATTCAGGAGCATTGACAAACATGATGTTAATATGTAGGGGAGGCGGAAGGCGGGAGGTGGGAGGCGAGTTCTGCTGGGGAGAGTTGAACGCCGGGGCCAGCGAGGGAGATGGTTTCGAGGAGGTTGAGGTCAATGGCAGCTTGGAGGGTCATGGGGAGGAGAGAAGGCGAGGCATCAGTAGCAAAACTCCTCTTAAAATCAACCGAACAGCCTTCAAATTTCTTCTAATAGAATGTAATGAATATATTTCCTCCAAATAGGTCAAAGAAACTGGAAGAAAATGAGAAAAAAATGCTTTGTAATCTCAGAGAGTATAGATGCAAAACTCTCCTAAAAACTAACCAAACAGCCTCCAAATTGCTTATAATGGAATGTAATGAACATATTTCCTCCAAACAGGTCAAAGAAATTGGAAAAAAATGAGAAAAATGCTCTGTAGAGTACAGATGCAAAACTCCCCTAAAAATCAACCAAACATCCTCCAAATTACTTCTAATTGAATCTATTAAACATATTCTCTACAAAGAGGGTTTAAAATCTGAAAGAAATTGACAAAATGGGGTGTACTCTCCAGAGAGTACACACAGACACATGCAAACAAGCCCTAAAAACTTACCAATCAGCATTCAAACTGCTTCTAAAGCCATGTACTGAACATATTATATCCAAACAGGGTCAGAAGTCTTTTAAAAAAATGACAAAATGGGTTGTACTCTCCTGAGAGTACATAGAGTACACACGCCAAAACTGAAGCAAACATCCATTAATCAACCTACAAACAAATTGTAATGCCATCGACTGACCATATTATATCCAAACAAGCCCCAAAATTCATCAAATCCTTCATGAAACAGCATCAAACATTCTACAATGTGATATATTAAACATATGGCAAGCCCAACAGTTCAAAAAATTGAAAATAATGGCATGTATCATCATGACAGTACAGAGAGTACACATGCAAAATATCTCCAAATACCAGTAAACAGTCTCCGTTCATTTAAAGAACTCAAATTTTCCAAATGTTCTCCTACTCGACGGTAAGAACAATAGAGAAAACCCTAAATTCATTAAAGTTCAAGAATGCGGGAAGAAATACCTCATCAGGTCGCCTATAATATCTCAATTTTTAATGCCCAAGATTTGCTAAATCTCTAAGGGAATGTCGGACCAGCGAGAGCGGAGTCGAGAGAAAATTTTATGCAAAAGAAAGCCCTAAACCGCTTGGACTAAGAATGTGAAACGACGACATGATATTTTCTCCCGTTGTTTGAACGGATGGGACGGGCGTCCGGCCCGAACGCGCCATCCAATCCAAAGACCGTTAAGTGAAAAATGCAATATTAAAATATTGACACGCGTAGCGCCACGATTGAGTTCGACGTAAAAGCTACGCCCGACGACGTAATATTTTCGTGTTTGAGAGCATTGACGCTTTTCCCAAGCTCTTTTGGTGGAGAAAGCTTAAGTCAAGATAATTCTTTAAAATTTAATGGATTAATAAATGCTTAATGCTATTAGTTAATGTTATATTTATCACCGTGTATATTTTTATATATTTAACTTACTCGATCTTACATATTATATTAAATATTAATTTAGTTTACTTTAAAATTATATTTAACTTTTTATTATTAAATATTTCACTTATCTGTTATATATATATTCATAAATAGGTGATAAATATAATATCAGAAAATACTGAAAAGGCATGAAAAACTACTGACTAATATAATTAAAATGTTTATCATAGATATCTTAGGAAAAATTGAGAATAATTACACATAGCATTCAAATTTTATGTATTTATAAAATTAACATTCTTCAAGCTTTCACCTAATCATTTAATCCAATGAAAGTGATACAATTACATTTTTTGCATAATCATTTTCCGAGGTGGTTGAATTAATTTTAAATAAAGGTTAATTTCACCTAATGCGACGCATTGGAGCGTCTGGTGTGTATTGACTTCATGGCTCAACAGTGCCAAAAAAAAGGGAGTTTTTTTATCATGGAAAGAAGTGGAGAGAGGTTTTACACATAAAGTTTACAGAAATAACACATAATTTTTATGCATTTATATATTCACATGTGGAGTTTGATATATGTGCATCTAATATTTTAATTATACATAAATAGTTGTATTTTATTATAAAAAATTAATGATGATGTTATTTTTAATATAATATTTAAAATTTTAATGTTATTTATGTAAATATAAAAATTTAGGTGATAGATATATAGATTTATAAGAATTGTGAGCTATGTATATAAATGATCAAAGAAAATCATTTCTCCTTTTCTGCCAAATTTATAAAAATTTAATTATCATATGAACTTTAATTTTAGTAAACCTACAGCTAAACTAAACATTTTGATGGGGGTGAGCTATATGACACGGTATTCTAATCTGAGTCCAGTTCCACGAGTCTAAATCAAGCAATTAAAATATAATTAAAATATTTTATCATATATTTTATAGTTCAAGTGATCTTTAAATCTTACATACTTATAATTGAAATGAACTTCTTGATAAGATGATTTTAACAAGCCCTAAATAACTCATTTTATTATCATTAGGGCACATAAATATTAATATGATTAAGAGAATTAATATAGATTATCCAATAAAGTAATTGAGAATTTTGGTGAGAATTATCAAAATGACAATTCTAAAAATTTATAAATAAACCCTCACTATTCACATGAAATTGTTGGGGGCATTAACACACATAGCAAACAATTTTTATATATTTACATATCTAACACCTAAACTTTTAAACTTGCATAAATAACACTCAAATCTTTATTATTACATAAAAAAAAATCGCACCATCATACAATTTTTAAAGTGAAATCCACCCCTCATGCATATGAAAATGTTATATTTGTAAATATCAAATTTTTGGTGTTAGATATGCAAATGCATAAGATTTGTATGATTTGTATGTAAGTTCCTCAAAATAGAAAGAGTTTGAAGATCAAAATAGTTTTGGAGCCATATCTAATGATTGACATTAATTATCACTTCTATTAACTATTATCGATTAATCATCATTACCCAATGTTTATCATTCGATTATTGCTATATAATCTCCATCAATTGATCATCATCATCAGACAATTATTACCTGATCATTATTACTCAAATATTATTGTTTAACTATCTTTACCTACCTATCATTATTTTATTTCTAGCAACTATCTAACTACAATCACCCTCCTCTATTACTTAAATGGTATTCCACACTAAATCATAAGATATCAATATAATAATATCAGTAATGTTATTTCTTTTACAAATTTATCATATAGAAGCTCTAAATTTTTTTATGAATTTTTTTTATCCATTTGTCTAGAAAAATATTACAATGTTATGACATTCTCACTATGAATACTCACCTAATTCTTCTATTTATAACATCAAACAATCAAGGATAATGTAATCCGACTAGTGAAAACCTCCTACACCTAACTTTAGAGGATCATTTTCATAGAATATTGGAGTAATAAACTAGAAACCTTCAATTCTTATAAGTGACTACTAAAATAATACCAATATTGTACAATGAGGTTCCCTTATCATTAAATTAATATCAATTAGGATTAATCAATTTAAGGACAATCATGCATGCCCTACTCACCATCATACCTCATCATAGCCTTACTAAGATCTCCTTGGCATTGCTAGTTAAACCCATTTTTTTCATGCTACATGATTAATAATCTTCATCTTCACACTTTAGTGGACAACTCAATATCGTCATATTGAAATCTCTTATGATGTTACATCAGATGAATTTTAATGCCATATTAAGAATAAATTCTATTTAAGGGACATAAATTGACATGTTATTATAGTTTTAGGAGTTATCATCTTTGACTAATGTAATTCTCTAGCATCATATTATGATAGGGTTTAAGCTACCTAAAATTAATTTATATATTGGGTCCTCTAATTTACACATCAACCATTATTTGACTATCACACATATTCAAAAAACTTATAAATGTATTATTTTATTTGGTCTTGTTTTCAATAGTTCATTGCTTGATAGTCACTTTGTTCTATTCTCTCTCCAATGAGGCTATCCACATCTTTGCCAACTTTTTAAAATTTTTTGTTAAATAGTTTATTATAAATTGAAGGATTATCAAGAACTTCTGAGGGACAGACTAGCGAAAGCTCATACCAAATCATTTTTGTGTACTCACTTCTCAACATTAAAAATCATGAATGAACTCTCTAATCGAAGCTCCATCTTGACAAGATTTTAAGAAAATAAAGCGTTATAATTAATTTACTTATTTATAAACATTCTCATTAATTATTTGATATGTATTTCATTAAATTAATATGATTTATGATAAGATTATTAGAATATGCTAAATTAAATATATATATATATATATATATATATATATATATATATATATATATATATTTTTATTACTCAATTAAAAAGTGATTACTTTTTCACATTTCAATATAATTAAGCCAAAGTAAAAAAAAATATCAACTTAAATCCTCTCGCTCGATTCAAGACTTGATAAGGGAAACTATCAAACTTATGTAACAATTGACCACGAACACGATACTATGGAATTTAGTCTAATATTCCCACGGTAAAAAAATTTTACTTAGGATATGCATGGCTACCCAGTGAGTTAGTTATAACGATTGATTAATTAATTGCATGATTGGTCCAACATTAATTTTGTTAGGAGTACTGCACTAAATAATTCAGCCCATCCCTCCCTTCCTCTCTCACCCACAAGCTGCCCATCCTACGCTCCAACATCACTCCAAGCAATAGATGGATTGTTCCGGCCACCTCCAATGATGCCTGTCTCTACATGCAGCTCTCGCTCCGTCTTCCCAATGACCCTCAAAGCCGCCATCGAACTCAAACTCCTCGAAACCATCGCCCTCGCCGGTCCCGGCGTTCAACTCACCCCAGCAGAAATCGCCTCCCGCCTCCCCTCCATCTCAAACCCCGAAGCCCCGTCATGGTGTGACCGCGCTCATACCTCCTCCTACTCCATCGCTGCTCTCTCCCCTTCCACACTTGCCTCGGTTTGTAAGTATCTCAACGATGGGGTTTCTATTGCTAGTCTCGCTCTAATGAATCTGGATAAGGTGTGGATGGAGAGTTTATATTATCTTAAGGATGTTGTAATCGAAGGCGGTCTTCCATTTATAAGGCCCATGGAATGACGTCGTTTGAGTACCATGAAAAGGACCCGAGGTTTAATAAGCTGTTTAATGAGGGGATGTCTGCGCATGCGTCTTTAGTTACGAACAAGTTGTTGGAGATCTATGATGGTTTTGATGGGTTGGATTCTGATATGATCCTGATTTAAAACTAGGCGTTGGATATGCTTGGGGATGGGTTACCACTGGATTAAATCATAGCCGTCGGTGTTTTGCTTCGTGTCTTTGTCTAAGCCGGTTGATGAAACTTCCGGAGGAAGGAACTCGCGGCATATCGAGGAAATGAAGGATAAGTCTATTCGGCTCTTCAAGCGGCCGTGAACTCCAGAGAATTGCGCAGAGAGGGAAAGGGGAAACTTAGGGAGGAATTTAGGGTTCCTCTGCTGAAGGACAAAGTCGATCCAGAGGAAGGAAAGAGGCTCCGGGAGAAGATGACGAGGAAAAAGAAGAAGTTGCAACAAGAAAAATATCAGTTTTCATATCTCTGTTTGTCTTTATAATCCTATTTATACATCTTTTTCTTTAACTATCAATCAGATCTCGATATTCTTTACAGTTTTCAAGATCTGCTCTAGGGTTTAGCAGTTTTTCTGTTATATGGCAGTGATGTTTGCTGTTTTGGCCAGATGTTGGTTCCTTTCTTGTTTTTCAGTTATATTGTTGTTGTAGTTTTGTCTGAGCTGGCAAGATCTTTACTTTCTTTCTTGATTTTCAGTTATATTACTATTGTAGTTTTCTGAGCTGGCCATGTCTGGAAAACTTGTGTTGGATCTTGTTCTTGTAGTTTATCTGTCTTGTTATTCTGGCAATGTTCAGTCATCTTTTTGCTAGACATGCTTTATTTAGTTATTTATTGTAATAATATTCTATGTAATTGCTAAGTTCTCTGTATTCTTTATTCAAGAGTGGCTAATGTATATAATTATTGCATTATTGGGTAAAATCTTTTAGCCAGAATGAGGCTTTTTCTCTTACTCGATGTATTTTTCTGTTTGTGTCCATATATCAGTTCAGGTGGATGTCCAGGTGGGGATGACGTTGGCGAAGATAATGCGTACAAAGGGATTCGAGGAATAAATTTTGATCTTCCACATCTCACGTGACAACCCACCTCTTCCGGTTTGTCAACTCGCTTCTATTTATTTATTCCAAAATATTAATGATGATGATGTTGTTGCGAGTGGAGCATGTGGGTGGAGATATGTTCGAGCGTGTTCCTCCGCCATTTTCATGAAGGTCGATCTCGTTGCTTCCAAATTGTGCTCATTGGTGGATAAAGTTCAACTAGGATTATTTCTTTGAAATTAATTAAATTGGTTAAAATTAAATTATTTTTTTCTTTTTTAAATATTGCTACAACTTATAGATAGAATGATAAAATCATATAAATACCTTCTTTTTCCGTATACTTATCTCATATATATATATATATATATATATATATATATATATATATATATATTGATATGACCTAAAAATTCTCTAGTGAAAACGAATCTTGATGCGAAAGCAAGGCATCCCGGTCGAGATCAAGCACTTAAAATATTATTGGAAACTTTGGGACATCAATTAAATTCCTAAAAAGCTCTCAAATATAGAGTGTTTAAATCGAGCGTCTCGACGAGCCGGTTCCAACAAGCCAAAGATCTTACAATTCCGACTTCATTTGAGCATTCAAATGCACAAAATACATCATATGATCAAGGGGATCATTTTGAGCCGTCGATGAAGTGGAGTACGGGTTTTGCATGTATTTAAACGCCGCTCCAATCTATAAATAGCCCTCATCCTCATATGAGGGGAAATGAAGGAGAAGGAGGGCAAGCAAGAGAGAGAGCTCTAAAGATCCTCCAAGCGATCGTGCCGCCACTGACGGTCGTCAACCACCGGCCGCCGCCAGCCGATCCTCGCCGTGTGCCGTTGTTGCGGTCATTGCTGTCATCGTCAACGTCGCTTGTCGTCAACATCATCGTCAACTTCATCGTCAACTTCGTCGTCAACTTCGTTGTCAACATCGTCGTCAACTTTGTCGTCAACATTGTCTATTACTAGCAACTGTTGTCCACTTCTCAAATACAATTCTGTAATCCCGGTATCGGGAAGATCTTGTACTCTGAAACAGATACATAGTGGAAGCTTTTTATTAGGCTAGGCCCCGTGGTTTTTCTCTCTTTTTGAGGTTTTCCACGTAAAAATTTTGGAGTTTTATTATTCTCTCTTTAAATACCTGTGTGTGTGCTGGACTCCCCAAAGAAGCTAAGGCGTAAACTTTTACTCTACCACAACTGGTTTTCTAGCACACAACAGTTTGGCGCCGTCTGTGGGAAGAAAACCCTTCAATCACAATTCCTTTGAACACCCTCATTATGGCCAATAGGCACATTAAATAACCTGAGCCTCGCTCAACTCCAATCCTCAAACCAATCCTTGAACCAAGGATGCCAACCTTCTACCTCACTTCCTCTAAAGGTGACAGTGAAGGCGTGGCAATCTCTTTAGAAGATCATGCGAATGGAAGAATCTCAAAATGAGATGATCCAATTTTCGAGGAACACAACACTACCCATGGAAAACACATCTCCCCCAAGATCGATCGTTAGCCGGGAGAGGTCAAAATGCTAATCTCCTTGACGCTGAAGTTCCTCCGCGTAGAGACCGTGATGTTGAACTTCTTGACACTGCTAGTTCTACTCATCCATCACGTCAAATACTAATCCAATTATTGGTAGCTTGACATATTCTCATCCTGTTGACCCCACTCGTCATGGTATACGTGCAGAATTATGACGCTTAATGCAAGACAAATTTCACCTCCAAGATAGAAATCATCTTCCCTCACGCTGACTAGGAATCCTCACCTTTTGGTATTCTCCAACATCCTATTCCCGTTGGTTTCAAGCTTCTGAACATTGATTCACACAATGGGGCGAATGACCCACATGAACACATTGACCATTACAAGACTATCATGCATATCCAACGAGCTCCTGACACACTGCTTTGTCAGGTCTTTCTAGTTACCCTCAAGGGACAAGCTCGCACTTGGTTCTACTCCCTTCCAAGGGAATCCATCCATACCTTTGATGAACTCAGATTTTTGTAGAAACGTTCATTGCAAAGGAGGATCATTAAAGATTCCTCCCATCTCTCCAGATTCATCAAAACGAGGGAATCACTTAAGGAATACTTCCGAGGTTCTCCTTAGAAGCCAAATACCAGGTAGGGAACTATTAAGAGGAGTTTTCCTTGGAGGACTCCCACCTTTTACTAAATGCAGACACGGTCCGCTCATATGCCGACTTGGTTCATCGTGTGGAAGCACAAATCTCTCTGGATGAGGCTATTCGCTCGCATACAATTTGAGCAATCTACAGAAAACGTAAAAGCACCCCAGGGAATGCGGACAATCCTATCAAAAGAAGCAACAAGGCTGTGATCTCCCTCCACTACCCCCATATCAACGACGTGAACCACGCCCGAAAAGGAATACGCACTGAACACATCTCGTGTTAACCTCCTAATGGCTATTCGAGATGAAGAAAATATCAAGTGGCCGCATCCACTGAAACCAAATTCATGAAATCAAGAGCAATATTGTCACTTCCATCGAAGTCGTGGACATACTACTGAGGCATGCAAATAACTCAAAGAAGAAATTGAGAGGCTCATTCAGCAAGGATATCTACGTCGATTTGTGAAGAATCAATCGACTCAAACAAACATACCTCCAAATGCGGGGCAACCAGGACAATATACAATTATTTCTTGTTGGCATCAAAATCCCTTACTAGATTATGGCTTATTGCCACACTAATAATATAGCCTATATATATATATATATATATATATATATATATATATATATATATATATATATATATATATATATATATATATATATATATATTCTATTGTTGTGGATAGGATTTGTCATAAAGTTCAAACATAGTATTCTCCTCTATTTTTTGCAATTAATAAAATGATAAAATAAAAAAAAGATGCTGAAAACTTAAACTTGTACATATAATAACTTATTGATATGTTCAAGTACTAGGAGGTTATCAAGTGTCACGAAATTATGCCAAAATGGCAATAAATAAATTTTATTGCAGTAAGATATTTTGTTGGAATTAAAGTCACAGACCAATATGGTATTCATCATTATATTACAAGGCATCGATCACAAATCACGAAAGATGCTAAAATTAACTAATGATTTTATAAAGAATTACATATTGCTTATTAATTATAATAGCATTCATGAAAAACTTAATTTTAATTTACATTATTAATTCATTGGTGGTAGATTCTAATATTTTAACACCTATCTAAAGCATTCATGACCACCAAGCAACCCCACATTGCGTGAAACAACCACATTCATGGGATACCTAATAAGGTGCCCTTGCAATGAAGTCATTTGCTTCTCAATACCCAAAGTCGGTGGATTTTTAAAGCAAAGTTAAAACATACTAAGATGTTCAACCCAAAGAGATATGCTATGTCCATATACCTACAAGTTGAAGTAATAAATCAAGTTATCACTAATGAACATTGCTTAAAATGATATTCACTACTATAAATGATGACATTACTAATGGAGTTTTCTTGTGGCCTTCTAGCTACTAGAATTTTCATCATGTGAACATTTCGACAAAAAAATTATGTTAAAAGCTAATAAATATTTTGATGGAAAAAAATAATGATGGCCAAATGTTAGTAATTTTTGATGGAGTTATGGCCTAACAAAAAATAATGTTGGAAACTTCCGTCAAACATTAGTGAAGTCATGGTCTCACAAAAAATTTGTTGAGAATTTTTAACAAAGATAAGTAAAAGCATTTTTGTAGCCTAGTCATAAGAAAAATTCGTCAGTAATTGTGACTATAGCTTTTCGACCAAAACTCCTTCCTTTTTTGCTGTCCTAACTCTTGAACCTGAGATGACAAGCTCTCTCATCCCCACTTTCTTGCCAGGTGAAATTACTTACATATTTTAGTGTTATTTAACATATACTCTCTTCTAATTATTTCTACAATGTCTTTTTAGATAGTTACCATATATTTTTTATTTCATCATCTAGAGTTTTGTCTAGGGTTTAGACCCAAATCTAAATACTTAATTTTGACAACGCTATTCTTTGTTTGACTGCCAATGAAATTTACTAAATTTGAATTTAAGACAAAATTTATGAAAAATGAGATTTAGAATTTTGGAGAATTTAAAGCTATCTGTTTTGCTATTTGGCAAGATTTAGGTTAAATCATGCTTATGTCCTACTCAAATCTTGCTCCTTACCCCTACTTCTTCCCCTTCCAACCCAGACCTCTCCACCATAGCTAAATGATTTTCTATTTACTTCTTGATATAGCACTGCAAATTCCACTAGTTGAAGCATGAATCTTGATGTCGAATGCAATGTGATTCTGAGTCAAGACTAACCTAGATCAAACGCTTAAAATATAATTGAAAACTTCGTGATATCAGCTGGCTCCTAAATATGGAGTGTTTATTGTCTAATCGAGCATCTTGACAAGCCAGATCTAACAAGCCTAATATCTTCTAATTCTGACTTCATTTGAGCATTCAAATCCTTAAAATACATCAGATGATCAAATGAATCATTTCGAGCCGTCCGATGGAGTGGTATGGATTTTGCGTGTATTTATGGAGGTGCCACTCCCATAATCTATAAATAACCCCTCTTTCTTCATATGAGGGGAGGTCAGGCTAAAGAGAAGAGAGAGCTATGAGGCATGAAGAACCTCCAAGCATAATCGTTCCACTAGTCGACGGTCCCCGACCATCGCCACCGGCCACCACCATGGATCATCATCGCCGCCGACCACCGTCAGCCGCCGCCGTCAAAAACAGCCATCGATCATCATCGCGCCGCCGTCGCATCGCGCCACCATCATTGCCGATCAACCGCTCTCGCCGACCACCGCCATCACACCACCGCGGTCCTTGCCACGCGATCGACCGCCGTCGACCACCGCCATTGGCCACCACCGCCGGTCCTTGCCACATTCGACCACCGCAGTTGGTCACCGTCGCCGACCACCCGTCGACCGCACCATTATTGTTTACCACCGGCCGTCATCACCGGTCACCGGTCTGATTTTCCGCAGATAGCCATCATTCGTGGTGACACTAACCACTATTACAGCCCAACTAACGATGCATAACTATTATCACCTGATTCTGAGATTTTCATTGTCAAGCTTTCTCACATACAACTCTGTAATCCCATTATCGAGAAAACTTAAACTTTGTACTTCAAAAAATATATATAGTGGAACATTTTTACTAGGCTAGACCTCGTGATTTTTTCCCTATTTTTGAGGTTTTTCCACGCAAAAATCCTAGAGTTTCTCGTTCTCTCTTCAAATATTTGTTTGTGTGTGCTGGATTTCTCAACAAGGCTAAGGCATAAAGTTTTATTCTACCACAACTGGGTTTCTAGCACGCAATACTTCTGAAACACTTTGCTTGCTTGCATCAATCGTTTGATAACATCCTGAGTTAGGAATCATCAGAATTGCACAAACAAATCAAGGGTAAAAAAGGTTGAGCAAAGGTGGCCCTTAAGATAGAGAAACATGAGGGAATGATAATGCAATTAAGTTTCTTAGTAGGTCTGCACCATGAAATACACTAATTTTGAGAAAAAAATTTTAGATATTGGTCATGCACACTTCTTATAAGTGTAATAGGAAGGCCTAACACTCCTCACGATTCCCCCAAGGCATTAATTTAAATTTGTTGCGTGCTAGAAAACTAGTTGCGAAATCCAGCACACACACAGGTATTTAAAGAGTGAACAAGAAAACTTGAGAATTTTTACGTGGAAAACCTCAAAAAGAGGGAAAAATCACGGGGCCTAGCCCAGTAGAAATTTTCCACTATGTATTTATTTTGGAGTATAAGTTTTCCCGATACGGGATTACAAAATTGTATATGAGAAGGGCTGACAATGGGAATTTCAAAATCAGGCAACAACAGCCATATAGTAATGGTGAACAGCAGGGTCAGCGACTAACGTTGAAGGTCGTCAAGATGGTGACCGGTGAAGATGGCCGTCGAGGATCGGCGGCGATGGTAGTGGCCGGACCGACGCGGTGGTCGGCGATGATGACCGGCGATGGTTGATGATGATGTCAGCGGCGAGGCGGCGCAGTGGATGGTGAGGGCGACGAGATCACGATGGCAAGGATCAGCGGTGGCGACTGACGGCGGCAACCGGCAGCGGTGATTGGTAACCAACGGAGGTGGTCAACGACCGTCAAGTTATGGCACGATTATGCCTGGAGGATTTTCAAGCTTTAGAGCTCTCTCCTCTCTCTTGCTTGGCCTCTCCCTCATATGAAGAATGAGGAGCTATTTATAGATTGGAGGAGTGATGTCTTTGTAAATACATGCAAAATCTGAACCACACCTCTCCATCGGACGGCTCAAAATGATTCCTTTGATCATATGATGTATTTTGTGTATTTGAATGCTCAAATGAAGTCGAAATTATGAGATCTTGGGCTTGTTAGATCCGGCTCGTCAAGACGCTCGATTTGACTATAAACACTTCATGTTTAAGAGTCGATTAATAATAAGCTTGATCTTAGTTAGTCTTGATTGATCGGTGCTTTACATCAAGATTACTAGTAGAATTTTTGGTCATATCGTCTCTATTTTTGGATGATATTATCTCAATCATCCAAAAATATATATGTTGAATACTTGAAAATAGCAGATTCTTCAATGAAATTTGTGGGTCCATTAACCATACATTTTGAGAGAATATATCTTCATGGGAGCACAGGATTATGATCACGGTTATGCGCGCATATGTGTACACGCCACGCGCGTTTGGTTATGGACTCATCCCAACATTTACTGGTGCTTACTAATTCGGTCGAAAAGCTGGACGGCCAAGGAAGGAGGTAAGAACGGTCGGTCAATGGGTCGAAGACGGCGAAAACCATCGTGTGTCGATGGGCTGGAAACGCGGTCACATGGGCCGACGGATCACGTGTCTGAGTGTGGTGGGTCGCTAAAGGACGGGCGGTGGGGAGGGGTCGGCCGCTGGCTGGGTCGAGCGCTATAGCGAGATGGCCGCGACGCGCGTGACGACAACACCATAGCCCGCGACGGTGAACGCTCATGCGGCCACGCAGCGCTCGTGAGGCGACATCGCCGTGAGCATCTGGCCGGGCTACGTATGTTCGCAAAACGCTTCCGCTTTTGGCCCATTTCCGCCCGTTTTGAGCGGTTTTTGAACGGTTTTGGGTGATTTTTAGCGATCTTTGATCTTTTTGCCCCTATAGGGGGTCTATAAAAACCCCCCTAGGATCAAGGGAGAAGGCACACTCCTCATATGCTGGAGTGTCTCTCTTCTTCTTAAGAGGAGGTCGTTCGGAGGCGATCAAGACCCGTAGTTCATACGACAAAGCTCTAGTTTTCTCTCGAAAGAGGTGTCAACTGACCTCGTCAGACCGACCGGGTTCGGAGGCGATCAAGAACCGTAGTTCATATGGCAATGCTCCAGTTTTCCCTTGAAAGAGGTGTCAACTGACCTCATTGGACCGACCGGGTTCGGAGGCGATCAAGACTCGTAGTTCATACGGCAAGGCTCCAGTTTTCCCTCGAAAGAGGTGTCAACTGACCTCATCGGACTAATCGGGTTCGGAGGCGATCAAGACCCGTAGTTCATACAAAGAATGGTACGGCGGTGACCACTGGTCGGTGGGGACCGGCGACGGTTGGTGACCGCGGGGTTGCAGCCGCAATCGGCGCAGTAGTGACGGTGTGACTGAGTCGGTAGTTGGCGGGGATGACCGGTGATGATGGTGGTGACCAGCGGAGATTACCGACGATGGTCGGCGGTCGACGAGGATCTTTGACCTATCGGTCAGTGTGACTCGACGCTAACCGCATGGAAGAGGTCGAAAATCCACCGGATTTTAACCTATCAGGTTGTTGTGTCGAGTGTGACTCGATCATTAACCGTATGGAAGAGGTCGAATTGAATCCGCTGAGGATTTTGACTATCGAGGTTGTTTGTCGAGCGTGACTCGACGCTAACTCGCATGGAAGAGGTCAATTGAATCCGTTGATGTTTGACCTATCCAGGTTGTTTCGAGTGTTACCGGCGTTAACTGTATGGAAGATGTTGAATTGAATCCGCTGAGGATTTTTGACCTATCCAAGGTTGTTTGTCAGAATGTTACTCGATGATGTTAACCTGTATGTAAGAGGTCGTGGGAAGTCAACCAAGGACCTTGTGACCTATCATAGGTATTAGCCAAAGTGTTATTTGACTTCTTACCTGTGTGGAGTAGGTGCAGAGTTTTGACCTATCCGAGGTTGTATGTCAGAGTCTTTGCTCGATGATGTTAACCTGTGTGGAGTATGTGCGGAGTTTTGACCAATCCGAGGTTGTTTGTCAGAGTCTTCACTCGATGACATTAACCTGTGTGGAATGGGTCAAATCAAAATATTTGCTTGAGCTTGTAGCCAAAGTTTCTCCTTGACCTTTGTCTTTCTCATTGGTATTACTGAGTTGCTTCTCGAACTGATAATCAATTAGATATCCAGAATATTGATTTGGATAATCTTTTGAGATTAAGAGTTACCCCCAAGTTTTGACAAAATCTGAAGGAATGAAGTTTGATGAATCTTCATTCTTCGCTTGCGCTCCTTAAAAGCTTGAAATGCTCCACGTGGATGGTGGTTTTGATCTTGTTGGGAAACTTGGTCGCCATACAAGATGAAATAATGAGAATCAGTTTTCCACAGACGGCGCCAAACTGTTGCATGCTAGAAAACCAGTTGCGGTAGAGTGAAAGTTTATGCCTTAGCCTTGTTGTAAAATCCAGCACACACACAAGTATTTCAAGAGTGAACAAGAAAACTCCAAAATTTTTACGTGAAAAACCTCGAAAAGAGGGAAAAACCATAGGGCCTAGCCTAGTAGAAATATTCCACTATGTATTTATTTTGGAGTACAAGTTTCCCGATACGGGATTACAAAATTGTATCTGAGAAGGGCTGACAATGGGAATTCCACAATCAGGCAACAACAACCATATAGTAATGGTGAACAGTGGGGGTCAACGACTATCGTTGAAGGTCGTCGGGATGGTGATCGGCGAAGATGGCCGTCGAGGATCGGCGGTGGTGACCGACGATGGTGGTCGGCGGCGGTGACCGGCGTCGGTTGGCGGTGATGATGACCGGCGATGATGGTTAATGACGATGACCTACGACGAGGGCCAGCGGCAGTGGTCGGCGGTGACGACCAGCGATGGAGATTGACAATGGCAAGGATCAACGGTGGTGGCTGACGGCGGCGGCCGACGGCGGCAGTTGGTAACCAACGGCCGGGCGACGTCAGTGGTGGCACGATTATGCTCGAGGATTTTCAAGCTTTAGAGCTCTCCTCTCTGCTTGGTCAATCCCTCATATGAAAAATGATGGGCTAGATTGGAGGAGTGACGTCTCTGTAAATACATGCAAAATCCGAACCACTCCTCTCCATCGGACGGCTCAAAATGATTCCTTTGATCATATGATGTATTTTGTGTATTTGAATGCTCAAATGAAGTCAAAATTATGAGATCTTGGGCTTGTTAGATCCGCTTGTCAAGACACTGACTATAAACACTCCATGTTTAAGAGTCGATTGATAATAAGCGCTTGATCTTGGTTAGTCTTAATTCAGAATTAGATTGCTTTCGACATCAAGATTCATGCTTCGACTAGTAGAATTTTCAGGGTCATATCAATATTAAATAATTTTAATGATATTACACAAATTATATAACTGTGAATGCATATGTAAGCTTACATTATTGATATCAATTTTACGATGCTTAAGGATATTAAAATTATGGATGTTACATTTTGTTAACGATAGTAAATGGATATCAATGATTAGAGTGAGGCCTTGGAAGTATAATAGACTACTTCTCAGACACAATGGAATCATTGAAAACTTTATAAGTAGAGTTGAGTACTTTATTTCTATTACTTCACAACAATCATCTTTTATGAAGCAACATTTAGATGACCATGTATGATGCATAAAAAATTAGGTTATTTTAATGTCAAAGAGTGCATGTTGATTTGTATCGAAAGGGATTTCAACCAAATTATTTGATTTGGATAGCACATCGTGAGTGTGAACCTCACTTTGACAATCATTACACTACATCAAGTATCAATCATGAGGAAATGGTCTTTAATGTAGCTAGACCATAAATTCAGGAAAATTTTAAAAAAATACCTAATGTTGAAGTAGAAAAGTTTTATGACTTACTGAACACAGCACAAAAACCATTGTGGCATGGATGCACCTTCTATTTTGAGTTATCTTTGGTTGTCAAATTATTAAGTGATGAAACAAATTTCAATATGTCACATGAATTACTTAATCAGGTTGTCGGACAACTAAAGGAGACAACCCCAACAGAGAATTTAGTTCCAGCTAATTATTATCACACAAAATACTAATTTCAAAGTTATGATTATATGCACTTGAAATAGATTGTGCATCAATGATTGTATGCTTTAGTATTATAAGGATGATGCATCACAAGTTGAATGTAGATAACATAATGCACAAAGATATAAAAATTAAAGTAGGAGACATCATAAGTAGAAGGAGATCCCACAAAATGGACTATTTTATATGCTCATCACATCACGCTTATAGAGACTATTTGCATGGATGAGTATTGTTGGGTATATGAGGTGGTATTGTACACAACCATAAATTCTGAGCCATCCATTAGATGCTGAGGCTTGGAAGCATTTTGATCGCACGTACTCTAATTTTACTGTTGAACTGAGAAATTTATGTTTGGGATTATGTACTGATGGATTCACGATATAGTTAAGTTGTCACAATATACTCATTGTTAGCCAATTATTATAATGCTAAACAACCTTCCCCAAGAGAAGTGCATGATAAATCCTTTTTGTTTCACTCACTTATCATTCCTAAGCCACATAATCTTAAAGCCAAGATAGATGTGTATCATCAATCACTAAGATGATATAAAAGTTTTATGGCAAGATGGCCTATTGACATAGACAGTCAGTGGATTTTCATAACAAAACCTACCACCTTCTGTCGTTCTCTGACAAAGCTTCACATTCTTCCAACGGACTCTGCCATATGGTTCTCCTTCACGCACTTATCATCTCAGCCATTCACGGCCAACCAACCTCACGTGCACCGTTCAAACACCTCTTGCAAGCTATCATCTTTTCTATAAATACAGACACTTAATGTAGCATGCGATTATTATCTTCTTTCACTGTTGTACATATTCTCCCCCTACTATAGTAATACAACTCTTCTCAATGGAGTTTACTTCCTATCCTATCTTCCGCTCAGGTAAGTAATCTCTCTGCCAGACACCTCAGGCTCACTACTTTCTCTCTTAGTGTCTTCATGGTATCAGAGCCAACCTCCTATCAATCATCATGTCAATATTCTCGCTCAATCCAAATGTAACTATGGACACACAAAAGCCAACTTCCCACACTAACCATCCTCCCTCCCTAAAATTCCTCATGGGAAATATAAATCGATTTACTACTCACCACCGATAATTACCCCATATGACGCACAGATAGACAAGCTCTTCAAAGCCAATGGCTTCGACAGCTTCCTAGAAGGCACCACCCCATGCCCCACTAAATACTCTATCGACACCAATGGATAACCCCAACCAAACCTCAACTACAATACATGGCAACTAATCGATCAAAATCTCTCTGCAGCCCTCTACTCCACCATTTCACAATCAATACTCCCTATGTCTCAACTTGCAGATACATTCGAAATATATTATAAAAAAGGTCGCAATCACCTAACCGCGTGAGTTATCCAACTCAAAAATGAACTACACCACATCTCTCTTCGCAACAAAACAATGATGCAATATCTTGCCGAGATCAAAACTCTTGTAGATCAAATCTCAACAGTCGACTCTCTCCTAAACCCCGAGGATATCATCTTGCACACTTTAAATGGACTACCCTCAACTTACCATGCATTCAAAATTGCCATCCGCACAAGACCCAATCCTATCAACATCGACGATCTTTATTCCCTCCTATACAGCGAGGAAATTAACATAACCAACGATCATAAGAAAGAACTCACCCCCTCCATAGCCACTCTCCAAGCTACTCGCAGCAAACCTGAGCGGTTCCACAACCGAGGATGCAGCCAATCCTATCACAACTTTCCTACACAACCCGACAGCGCGCGCCTTAATGGACGAACCAGCCACTCACATCAAGACCTAATCCACTGCCAAATCTGTATCAAACTAGGCCACTCGGCCCGTCTCTGCTGGTACTGCAAGGATAACAATTCTTACCACACAAGAAATACCTCAGCACTCAAGACCGAAATCACCAAGCACCCCACAGAGTGGATTCTGGACTCTGGTGCCTCATCTCATCTCACCAACAACCTGGAGCTCCTTCAAGACCCTACCGACTATCAAGGCCAGCAACATGTCACCATCGGCAATGGTAACAGTATCCCCATCCACAATCAAGGCCAAGGCCTCCTTCCAACCCCCAATCGTAAGCTCCTTCTTAAACAACTCTTTCATGCACCTCTCTTATCTCATAACCTCCTCTCAGTTTCTAACCTTGCCTCCGACAACAATTGCTCGATTACCTTCGACGCTAATGGCTTCCTCATAAAGGATCGGACATCCCAACAACCTCTTCTGGCGCCGCAATGAAGGATCGTATTCAAAGATAATATCTAGCCACACACTCCTCTCCGCTCCTACTTCCTCCAACCTTTGGCATCAACGACTTGGTCATCCGCACAAAGATATATTCAACTATCGCTCAATAAGCATCTTCATCAAGAACGATTCTCCTTCTCGCGCAATCAAAGCTGCTACCTTCTCCAAATCTGTAACAAGAACCAAACATCTCTTCGAATTAATTCACTTACCGTCACTCCATGGACATAGATACTATGTTATTTTCATTGATGACTATTCCCGCTTTACTTGGTTGATTCCATTATCACATAAATCTGAAGTTGCCTCAAAATTTCAACAACTGCATAATATGATACAGACATAATTCTCCAAGTCCATCAAAACACTTCTCTCCGACGGCGGAGGCGAATACACATCAAATGCATTTCAAACATATCTTAACTCCCACGGAATAATTCACCAACGAATCTCCCTACACTCCGGAACAAAACGGAAGTCGCCGAACGGAAACACAGACACATCATCGAGTTAACAAGAACACTCCTTCATGCAGCAAACCTACCACAACATTTTTGGGCTGATGCTGCCCTAACCGCCACCTACCTCATAAACAAACTACCCACCAAAACCACCTCTCTGAAATCACCTCACTAAATTCTCTACAAAAAACCACCTGACTACACTCAACTCAAAGTATTCGGCTCACTCTGCTTCCCCTGGACACACTCACCGACCACCAACAAACTCTCTCTGAAAGCACCTCTCTGCATCTTCCTCGGCTACTCACAATACCATAAAGGCTATAGGCAACACCACCATTCCTCATCTCAAGACACGTCCGTTTTGAAGAAACAAATTTTCCTCACCCTTTAGAAAATACAAACCAAAACCCTCCACTTCTCCAAACACCTATTCAATATTCTCATCCCACACAACCTACACAAACCACAACAACTATGCCAACTGAGGTACCCCCACCACGACAAAACTCACCTACCCAGCAATCAACCCCTCCACCTCCATCTCCAGAACCACATACCCGCAAACACACAATGAAAACCCGATCACAAACCAGCCACTGGAAACCAAAACCCATCTTTGATCTCCTACACCTTCAAACACAACCCGAACCAACATGCTATACTCAAGCCTTGAAACACTCTGAAGGGCGCAAAGCCATGCCCAAGGAGTTCCTCGCACTACAACAACAAGCAACATGGACCCTAGTGCCTCCACCTACTAATCAAACAATCATCTACAAGTGGACATTCAAAACAAATCAGACTGACGGAACCCCCCGCCACAAGGCCAGACTAGTGGCACATGGATTTAAACAAGAATACGACATTCACTACTTAGAAACCTTCAGTCCGATCGCCAAAATGCCAACCATCCGACTCTTACTCACTATCGCTCTCCATATTCACTGGACCGTTCAGCAACTCGACGTCTCCAATGCATTCCTTCATGGCACCCTACGGGACACCATATACATGTACCAACCCCCGGGCTTCCTAGACGCTCAATACCCACACCACGTCTGCCACCTCCGCAAAGCCATCTACGGACTCAAACAGTCTCCCAGGGAATGGTACTCAACCTTCACAGACAACCTCAAACAGCAAGGATTTACCGCCAGCACCGCAGATCCAGCTCTCTTCCTCTATACACTCCAAGGAGCCAGGATTTACCTTCTCATCTACGTCGACGACATTCTCCTCACCGGAGACAAACCACAAGTGATCTCATCTATCATCAAACGCCTCAAAGACGCATTCAACATGAAGGATCTCGGACACATCTCAACTTTCCTCAGAATTCACATTAAAAAGGCAGACAACAAATACTTTCTAACACAATCAGGATACATTCAACAACTCAACTGACCGTATGTCCTCCTCGCAAACTGCACAACACCCATCTCCAATCGGCACACTACCTCATTATCCCCATCGAAGCCTTCACCAACCCTCGAATACCGCACTTGGTTGGTTCGACTTTCACTTATCACAAGATCGACATCGCCTTTAAAACCACCTATGCCAACACATGCATCACCCACTCAACCTCCATTTCCAACTCCTAAAATGCGTACTGTGCTACCTTCAAGGAACGCAGAATCATGGCCTACTAATCGCACTCGATGATCTCCAACTTTGATCCTATTACTGACCGGGAAATCCGCCCCACTACTACGACATTCCTCGGCTCAACACTCATCTCTTGGAAAGTTCAAACAAAATAGCTCGCTCCTCAACCAAGCGAATATAGCTAGTAAGAAGAACCGACATCATCTGCTCCGGTTGCTAGCATAGGAATTCGGGATCTCTACAACAACTCCCACGCCACTTCATTGTGAAAACACCTCAGCCATGGCAATCGCCAACAATCCCATTTTTCATGCAAGAACTAAGCACATCGAAATCGACTATCACTTCGTGCGAGATCATATCGCAGCCAAAGCAATCCAAGTCTGCCACATTTCAACCGAGGATCAAATCGCTGACATACTCACCAAAGCGTTGCCTACCCTTCCTCTTGGTACGCTCCAACCTCACCGTCCAGGAATAGGACCATTTGGTTATGGACACTCATAACAAACCATACCACCTTCGTCGTTTCTCGACAAAGCTTCACGTTCTACCAAAGGACTGCCATATGGTTCTCCTTCACGACTTATCTCCTGTTCACGCCAACCAACCTCACGCGCAGCTTCAAACACCTTCGGCTATCAACTTTTCTATAAATACGGACACTTAATGTAGCATTTATTATCTTCTTTCACTGTACATATTCTCTCCCTACTATAGTAATACAACTCTTTGCAATGGAGTTTACTTCCTATCCTATCTTCCGGGTAAGTAATCTTCTCCGCTGCAACACCTTAGGCTCACCGCTTTCTCTTAGTGTCTTCGATTTGACTTAGCTTATTCACACATCTGTGTGTGTGTTAATATATTTCAATTGTCTAGGATTAATCCTTTGAATCAAGTAATTCATAAGATCAGATATATTATAAGGCTTAAGTTTGATGCTCCTCATGTATTATGAAAAAAAAATCTTTATTGAAGTACTCGACATGATTTAAGATTACTAAAGTTGAACTTTGAAGATGTTACTGTGAGTACATGCGCCTAAGAGATATTCAGAGTCTCAAGCGCATACGAGATGTTCAGAGATTATTTACTATAACTTGATAATTAATTTGTTTATTTTAAATTTAAAATTCAGTAAATAATTATAGACTTTTTGTATAATGATGGGGTAGCTGCGGCTGCAGGTCCCCATTGTGGAATTCTGCTTGCCGGAACACGGCCTGGGGCGAGATTAAAACTGGAAGGAGAAGAGAGAGTGCTGTGTAGGAGCCTCATGTGGTCCTCGATTCACTCTTTAGGCTCATCATTTTAATTTTATTATTATTATTATTATGTTTTCAGCCTGGGGGAAAGTGGGTGTCTACAGTAAATTTTTAAAAAAAATTCTTCTTTACAAATTGATGTATGGCCATCACATGGACAGCACAGTTTTATCTATGCATATACGAAATATTATAATGCTTTAAAATATATTTTAATATATATATCTTAATTTTATATTTATATTTCATGTGCCCACTTTCACATAAAGACAAACAGGCTGATTTTTTTTACTATATCTAGATAGACATATTATCTATAATATGAACATACTTCTGCCTCTTTCACTTAAGGATTTAAAAAAAAAAATGTTTTGACTCTTGCTTGCTAATTCCTCACCGTCAATATTTATCAAAATTACACTATCAACTTTGTGCATATATAAATTTTTTTATCTAATTTTTTAAAATTTATTACTTGCACTAGTCAATCTGCTCTCATCATTGATTTGTGGGAAATTCCTAACCATTTAGGTGTAGAATTTGATGATATCAAACTTCTTTTAAAGTATTTTCTTGCATTATAAAATCATCAATGCAGACTCTCTCATTAAAATTATTGATTTTTTAATGATTTTAATTTATGCAATGAGTCTTAATCTTGATTTATGAAGCTTATATAGATGTCAACAAATTTTGAGTTGATTAATTATTTTTATGTTTTTTTGTGATTTGATTTAATTTGATTTTAATTTTTTTTTGCTCAACTTGATTTTAGTGTGAATGAATTTTAATTTTGATTTGATTTTATTTTAAATTTGAGGTATTTAAATAGTTTCAATAGTGGTTGAAGTAATTTATATTTGACTCATATGATGTTGTGTTTGATTTCGCCAAGCATTAACAAATTTTAATTTGATTAATTTTATTTTTATTTTATTTTTTATTTCATTTAGTATAAACTTTTTATTCATTTTTAAATTTTTTTTATTTTAGTCCATTTCCATCATGGCTGGAATGAGTTTGATGATTAATCAATTTGATTTTGTTTAAAAGTGTTTAAATTTACCTAGTATTTTGGGCTATGTTGGGTCAAGTGAGGCCTACTAACCTAACCTAGGATTTTGTTTCATTTAGTTTAGATTTATTTTAGCTTAAATTTTATTTATTTTGATTTAACCTTGGGTTATGGTTTCCATCTAGCTACTAAGAAAATGTCCTAAGGGTTTATGTGAGGAAAATCTTACACTAGATTGAGTGAGGAAAATCTAACACTAACATTGAGCCGTAGGTGATAAGATTGAACAATATAAGGTAAGGGGATGAAGATGTGTTAACCTCATTAAAAGTCAGATCAACATAGATGAGGTGCCTTATTACTATAAAGAAAAAGAGAACTATAAGAGCTAGAGAAAAGAGAGAGGATAATTGAGAGAGAATCTTTTAAATTAATTTATTCATAATTTATAAATTGCCAAAATAATGTTCATTCAACCCCTATTTATAAAAATGAAATGCTATGATTCCTTATCTATTGCATTAGAAAGTCTTTATGTATTGCCACTAAGAGAGAGAGAGAGAGAGAGAGAGAGAGAGAGAGATAAACTTTGATAATCTATGTGATTGTGTCACACTTATCCCCTTTATGCCAATTTACCAAGGATGTTTCTTTGTGCTATAAGAGGAGTAGTGTAACATTAATCTTATGAAAATAGATTTATAAGATAAGTCTATGTTAAATTTTAAACTTAAATATAAACAAATGTTAAAATTTTTAACAAAATCATAATAAACAATTCTAACAATTAGAAAAACAAAACTAAAATAAATTTAAAATGGTAGAATAGTCTGAAAATAATTTTCTTGGGTGCATTAATTATGATTTCTATCTATGATTACTTCTAAAATCTCTTATCATACTTATCCATCATGATTCTCAAATGACTTCTATTAAAATCTTAAACCACCTAGTTTTCACAAAAAAAAAAAAAGTAATATAGTTATTATCGTATGACCATGTTGTCATGAGACCATAATGAATAAAATGGTTCTAGAAAAAATACAATAAAATTTTCTCTATCTACATAATAGTGATGTTTGATAAAGATGATGCTTAAATGACCTCTCATGGATGTCACTAATATGATGTGGCTAACATGCACCTATGGCTATCTCTATGCCTCTTGACATATCTAAAACTCTTTGGCTTATATTGGCCTAAAATCACATACTCATCATCTAGCATCATCCCTTTTGCATGAACGTATATCATAAAACTATAAAACTCTTTAGATAAATCTTGAAATCATATACACAATTAGTTTAATTCTAGTGAAAATTTTTTTTTAAAATAAGTATGAATGTTTCCTATAAAATGCACTAAGAATTTCTTATTTGAAGACATAAAACATCAAATCAAGAGAGTTTGTTTAGGGTTATAACAGTGTATGTAAATGCATCAAACACCTAGGAAAAAATTATATATTTTGAAAACTAAATGAATATTATAATTTTTCCTTCTAAAAATATTAGATAATAACATTCTAACAACTATCACATTTTAACTGGTATAGTTATAAAAGTTTTTTTTTCACTTGGATTAAATTTGATTTTATGGGTACAAATTAGTCCGATTAATAAGGGTCTTTAAAATTGTTACTAAAGTCATGCAAAATACCATGGGACAGCCTTGGATAGGCAAAAAAATATTATTTTCCACCATTAAAACTTTTAAAAAGCTGAAAGCAAGCTAAATAAATTTAAGATAAAATGGAAGGCAAATCTATGACAAATTTACCTTAAAAGGCCATAAAATGGTAGCCTAAATCTTGGATGGTATCATACAAGGGAAGATGTTGCAAGTAAAACATTAGGAGTGGATGTTAGAAAATTGGAGATCAAATATCCTATTGATATTTGGAAACTCTAGATAAATTTGAATTTAACAAATTGTTCTAAATTGATTATTAAATATATTTAAAGATATTTCTACTATTGTCCCAAATATTTTTAGCTCTTGAGAACCTACTCCACCAACATAAAAGTTTGTGTTTCAATTAGATTAACATCCTCTTCATATTCTTCCCCTAAGATTGTATTTCTCAATAAAGGTGAAGCTTTGGTGACCTACATCAGATTAAGTAGGAAAGTCTAGTGCATTAAATGGCTTTAAAATAACAAAGCAAAGAATGTTGGGTTAGATAAATAGAGAAAAAAAAAGGAAGGAGAAGTTGTGACTATTTCTTGATTCTAAAAAAAAGTATTAATAACTTTAACGTTTGGGTCACTTGATAAGTAAAGAAAATTCTAAGTAGGATTGCTTTATGGAATCATTAGAAGGTTATATTATAATAAGTGATAAATAAATGTGGCTCATTGAAGTTGATTGACGTACATTTAGTTCCCTCACATCCATGTTTTATTAAATTTTTCTCTAATACCTAAATTACTTTCATATTATAAGTTTAAGTTGGAGACCTATCAAGCTGGCAGGAGGCTATGGTGTGAGAGACCTATCAAGTTGATTGTACATTTACTTATTCTAGATTTTAAATTAGATTCAAGAATTAATTGCAAAGATGTACCATAAAACTGATTTTACAAGTAAACCTATTGTTGTCTCTCATATTTTATGAGTTCTCTTACTTCCATTTTCCAAAATTTTCATGGTTCTAATATTATCTTTTTTTTTGAATATTTTTCTTGTAACTTATTATCTATAATTTGAACTTTTTGCTATATAATTTTAATTTTTTATAATCTAGCATTTAAAGGTCATAATAGTTTTTTTTAAATATTTAGGATTTTGGTTTTAAATATGGCATTCTGAACTTACTAGCTTTTAAGAATTTATTGGCTTTCATCGCCTAATCAAAATTTACTTTGCTTATCTAATATTTTTCAAGATGAATAGTAGTTTATGCCATAGAGATTTTTCTATTTTGCATCACAAAAAATTTCATTAAAAATATTCAAAATTTTATGAAACTATGAAGGGGATTATGATCCAAAGTTAAATGTTTAACATTCACTTACATGTCACAAGAATAATCATATACTCAAAATTTTATTAATTGGCCAAATCCATTATACTATGGTCACTAAATTAATGGAGATAAATTAACTAGGATGCATTTTTGAAATTTTAAATATATAACAACAAAAAATATGGTATATACTATAGAGACATACTTATAATTTATCTTAAATAATGCCACACCTTTTGACTAGTTCCTCCCACAAGTAAATAATCTAACATTCACTTACAAGTCACAAGAATTACTGATGGTGCACTCAATATTACTATAATTGGCTAAGTCCATTATATTATGGGTGCTAAATTAAAGAAAAAATTAAAATAAGTTGCCTTTTTAAAATTTTAAAAGTGATAATAGCCTAGAAATTGTCATTTTAAAATTTGTGCATCAACATGAAATGTGGTCTATGCCATAGAGACCTATATGTAATTTATCTTAAATTGTGTCCTAGCTTTTTTAATCATTTTCCTCCCAACTTGCCCCTAATTTTTGTTCACTAGTGCCTTACTCTCAAGGGTCTTAACCACCTAACTTGTAGAGTCACATGCCCATTACATTATTGAAACACAAATCACTTACATCTAGTTGTTAAATGATGATGCTTCTCATTACATCAATATTGATTTTAGGAATCTCTTTCCTAACACTTTGTATGATAGTCTTATTGTTGCTATAAATTAAAATGAAAAGTATGATAGGGTCTAACATTTTTATCATTTACCTCTCAAAATTTTTTTATTAAATAATATATTTTCTTGGGTATCAAGTATGAAAAAGTGCCATATTTTCATATATATCAAATTTCTAGGAAGATTTACATACATACCATTTGCTTCTTACTTGTTAAACTCATCATCCTCATTGGTGTCATCCCAGTTAATAGATATGTATCTTTATGTTTGTTTTCCTTTAACCAGTAAAATATTTTGGCATGCCGTCTTCTTTTTTTGCATCACTTTTCTTCCTTATTACTTATTTTCACCATCAACTTGTTAAGGGGGTGAAACATTCGAAGTTAAAAAAAAAGTTAATATATTAATAAATGAATGCATGACAAAGTAGAAGCTGAATCAATGTATAATAGTCACCATTAGTAATATACTAAGGCCATAATTTTAATTCACTCTCAATAAAAGGTTAGTTTTTCGCTTATGTGTATTCAAGTAGTAATCATCTTATTGATACATCTTCTACAATTGTAAACCACCTTAACCCACAAAATATAAAAATAAACTATTATACATATATCATTAATACATATAATAAAAGAATAGGTTAAACAAAAATTATGAGCTCATCTTTTCTTTCTTCTTTTTAGCATTAATGTATTTTTAGTTTTACTCGAACTAGGATAAGTAAATTCAATATGATGTCTAGTAGCTATTGACTTGTTTTATATACTGGAGTTCACATTATTTTAACTCATCATGATACTTCAAGTAAGGTGACCCCCCTAGGGCCATCACTCTTCGTTATTGTGGAGGTCCATCATAGGAGCATTTAGCTTAATACGTAATGCTACAACTTATCAATTTATATGAAATTATTTAATGTTGGCATTAAAAAGCCCTATTACAATCACAAATTATCAGTAAAATATATTAAATTAGAAATTTTCAATCAAGTGCATTGATATTCCTCTTATATCTAATATAGACAATTAAATATTCATCTCTATTATTGTTGATATGATTTTTCATGAATTTTAATGATGGCATCCTCAGCTATTTTTTGGCAATTAACAAAATAATTAATTTAAACAAAATACTTCGATATTCCCATACAATAAATTATCTGATATGTTCAAGTAGTAGAAGGTTATCAATAGTAAACAAAAAACCATGCCAAAATAACACGAGATAAATGTTCTAATATATATATATATATATATATATATATATATATATATATATATATATATATATATATATATATATATATATATATATATATATATATATATATATATATATATATATATATATATATATATATATATATATATATATTGCAAAAACTAATAGTCGAAGCTAACTAAAATGGCATTCATCCTTATGATTACAAGATATTAAATACATTTTGATAGACATTATCTCATATAGTAGCCTTCATGAAAAACTTGATTTTAATCTACATTGTTAATTCATCCAAAAGGGTGGTAACATGCTCTCCTAATATCCTACTACCCGTATCAAGAAAGCATTCATGGCCACCAAGTAGTCCCACATCACCTGAAACATCCACCTTAATTGAATACCTAATACAGTGCCCTTGTAATGGAATCATTCGTCTCTCAATGTATATTATCCAGTTTTCATTAGCTATCTTATTCACTGCTTGTACACAGGCCAAACTCTCGGGATTTTCAAAGTAGGGTTGAAGCATGCCAAGATGCTCAACCCAAAGAGACATTTTGTACCCATATACTTGCAAGATGAAGCAATGTATCAAGTTATCACCAATGAACACTTGAAATGATATTTTCCCCCACCTTCCAAAGTATGAGAGAGTTAAACTTGAGTTATCTTTGAACAATTATAATGATTAGGTTTGCATAATGTATAATAATGTTGACATAATTTTTAGTTCTTTATTGGAGACATGAAACATTATTGATAATGAATTTATGATCAAGAGATAATTAGTCAAAATACATTAAACAAGAAAAGCAAATTCTAGTGAATAGAGAATAATGAAAAAAAACTTAGAATGATTACCAATATCAAAAATACCTCTACTTTGGAGTAGGCAATAACAATTAATTAATAAAATGGCCCAAAAGTGAACTATTAATGTTGATTAATATCAAAGCTAATTAAATAGATTTGATAACTTTCTACTCATTATGAGAAATATTAACTATCCAATTTAGTCAAAATTTTCTTTTCAAAACACCAAAGACCTTTTCTATTTGCATGTTTAAGAATATCAAAAAAGTTTAAATTTCTTTCTTATAAACACATCTAGTGCATGAAATTATCACTAATAAAAAGTCTGGCAATGAATTCATATGCTCATATGTTCATGGATTGAGAAAAGTTATTGTCATGACTAAACTTACAACTGCAAATTCCAATTCCAACAATAAATATAAAGTTGATCCCATTTAAGAAGAGTATTTGTGACACTGATTTATGAAGTTTAAATAAGAAACTAAAAGCAAGAATAACATGCAATAGTATAATATATATAATATTTCTTCATACTAAATTTACGGCAACGTCTAAGCACTCATTCAATGGTAATTATAACAGAGAGAGTTGAATATGATGTCTAGTAGCTATTAACTTATTCTATATAATGGAGTGCACATTATTTTAAGTCATCATGATTCTTCAATTAAGGTGACCCACCTTAGGGCCATCACTCTTCGTTATTGTGGAGGTCCATCATAGGAGCATTTAGCTTAATCCATAATGCTACAACTTATCAATCTATATGAAATTATTTCATGTTGGCATTAAAAAGCCCTATTACAATCACAGACAATAAAATATATTAAATTAGAAATTTTCAATCAAGTACATTGATATTCCTCTTATATCTAATATAGACAATTAAATATTCACCTATATTATTGTTGATATGATTTTTCATGAAGTTTAAGGATGGCATCCTCAGCTATTTTTTTGCAATTAATAAAATAATTAATTTAAATAAAGTACTTTGATATTCCGATACAATAAATTATCTAATATGTTCAAGTATTAGAAGGTTATCAAGTGTCAAAAAAATCATGCCAAAATAACAAGAGATAAATGTTCTTGGCAGAAAAAAAAAAACATTTTGTAAAAACTAATAGTCAAAGGCACTAAAATGGCATTCATTCTTATAATTACAATACATGAAATACATTTTGATAGACATTATCTCATTTATTTTATAGAGGATTTTTCTTATTTATTATAGTAGCCTCAATTCATCCAAAATGGTGGTAACATGTTCTCCTAATATCTTAATACTTGTATGAGGAAAGCATTCATGGCCACCAAGACCCACACAAAACATCCACCTTAATTGGATACCTAATAAGGTGCCCTTGTAATAGAATCATTTGCCTCTCAATGTATATTATCCAATTTTCATACCCATCTTATTCACCGCTTGTACAATGTGTCAAACTCGAGATTTTCACAGTAGGGTTGAAGCATGCCAAGATGCTCAACCCAAAGAGACATTTTGTACCCGTATACTTGTAAAGCAATGTATCAAGATCACCAATGAACACTTGAAATGATATTTGCCCCCACCTTCCAAAGTATAAAAGAGTTAAAACTTGAGTTATCTTTGAACAATTATAATGATAAGGTTTACATAATGTATAATAATGTTGACATAATCCTTAGTTCTTTATTGGAGACATAGAACATTATTGATATCGAATTTATGATCAAGAGATAATCAAAATACAAGAAACAAGAAAAGCAAATTTTAGTGAATAGAACACAAAAAAGAACTTAGAATGATTATCGATATCGAAAATACCTCTACTTTAGAGTAGGCATTAGCAATTAATTAATAAAATGGCCCAAAAGTGAACTATTAATGTTGATTAATATCAAAGCTAATTAAATAGATTTGATAACTTTCTACTCTTATGAGAAATATTAATGCCCAATTTAGTCAAAATTTTCTTTTCAAAACACCAAAGACCTTTTCTATCTACATGTTTAAGAATATCAAAAAAGTTTAAATTTGTTTATTATAAATACATCTAGTGCACCAAATTATCACTAATAAAAAAGTCGCAATGAGTTCATATGCTCACATGTTCATGAAATAAGAAAAGTTATTGTCATGGCTAAACTTACAACCGCAAATTCCAATTCCAACAATAAATATAAAGTTAATCCCATTTAAGAAAAGTATTTGTAACACTGATTTATGAAGTTTAAATAAGAAAGTTAACACAAGAATAACATGCAATACTATAATATGTATAATATTTCTGACTAAATTTACAAACATCTAAGCACTCAATGGTAATTATAAAAGAGAGCTGAATTGATGTTCATGCTTTTTTTTTCTTAATATATTGAATGACTTTAATTTTCTTGATTTAATCATATATATGAATGAATTAAAGAAAGGACGTTCTTTAGAGAAGAAAGAAAAATGATCAATTAATGTAGAGTTTATTTATGATTGAGCACAATAACAATCTAGAATTTTAAGATCGGGAAGAGAGAGAGAGAGATTGGAAGGGGTTTCAACAACTAGAGAAAGAGAACTATAGTGAAGGAAAGGAGAGAATAATGAGAAGGAAATCTTTAACGCAAATGATTCATAATTAATTATTCATCCAAACAGAACCATATAGACCCAAAAAAAAAAATGCTATATTGCCCCACTTATAACCCAAAAAAAGTGTTGATGTGTTGGTAAGAGTAAAAAAAGAAACCTTAATAACCACATGTCATTGTTGATTGTACTTAATTCTTGTGCAACAACTCATCATCCAAACACATCAATACTTCTTTCGAGTTACACGGTATGAAGTATATCATTATTTTTATATAAATAGGATTAGAAGATAAGTTAAAATTAAAATTAAAATTTGAATCTAGATAAATGTTAAAATATTAGCATCTAATCCAAAATTAAATTCTTAAAATTACTAAAATAAAAATAAAAGAAATATTAAGGAGCTATTTGCAATCATTTATTTTATTTTATTTTATTTATGTTTTGTTTCAAAGTAAAATATGTTTGATAATTATTGTTATTTTTAAAAATATTCAAAATATTTAAAAACTATTTTGAAGATTTTTTTAAAATAATGTTATATATTTTTGAAAACAAAAAACAAAAACATATAAAAATATATGTTAAATAAACATGTTTTTAAAAATAACATTAAAATGAAAAATACAAATGCAAAATAAAATTGATCCCAAACTGTTCCTAAATAAATTCAAAATACTAGAATATTATAAGAATAGTCTTCTTGTGTTGTCTCAATAGTGCTTTCCAAAATTTTCAAAATCGTATGAATAAAGTACCGGAAGAAGGTGAGGTTTAAAGTTTAATAGCGCAAGGGGAGTTAAACTGGTGTTGAACCAGATGATGTAATAATATAAATACTGTAACTATATTTTAATTTTAAGAATAGTAAAAGATATTGAGATATAAGAATATAAGAATAACATTTAAATTTTAAATTCTATATTTTTAATACAAATTATATTTTTATACATTATATTTATTATATTTTATACTTATATTCATAAACATATTTAATAAATTTTAGATATATTTAATATACTCATCTAAATTTATAACATACAAATAATTATATCTTAATGATTTTATATCAATCTTTAAATTTATAATAAAAATATTATTTATGTATTTTATTTATTTTGTATTATATATTTATCATATATTTAAATTCATGTATCATTTAATTAAATTAATATTTAATTATTTTAATATTTATTATATTATCTGATTCAACTCTAAATAACCACTGAGGTTTCCCAAATCTTTAAGTTGAACTTATTTATGAAGTAATAATTTAAATTATTTATTATAGATGAAGAGGCTGATGATAATATTGATGTTGATGTCAATGTCAATTGTCTACCATGTTAGTGATAATGAAGATTAATTATATCCTTGTTCAAAAAGACCTTATAGGACCAATATTAGTGTTGGAGTTAACATCAAGCATTGGCTATGGTTAAAGGCCAACATCTAATGGTATCATAATGAATGTAACCTTATTAGTAATGGTGAGCAATGGTTTTGATGTCAACCTTCTTGATGATAATGGGCATCAACATTAACATCAAGCATTTATATTATTCATGGTGATATTCGTAGCATTAGTATAACATTAATCCTCATCCTTATTGATGATGGTGAGTGTCATCATTAGTGTCAACATGTACCAACATTGATATCAACATTGAGCTTCAACCATATTGGCATATATATATCTATTGGTGTTGAAATTACAGATAAAATTAACATCAATGTGAGCAACCACATTGATGTGATATTTATCATTGTTTGTGTCATATTAGTCATAACCACAAATAAACATTGGTGTGAATATAATAATAAAATTAATAATATAATGATTATTATATTGTGATGAAAGAGAGTAGTAGTAATTAGTAGATGGTGGAAATACATACTTTTTAAATATTAAAAAATAATTAATAATTACTTTTAATTTTATTTAAATAAAAGATACATCAAATAAATATATTTTTTAAAAATTTGATCCCAAACATAATAGATATCTCATAAATATATATATATATATGAAATTAGCATGAGTTAATTATTATTTAATAATATGGGTTAATGTTGATGACATTATCACTTCATAAATACTATTAGTCTATGTGGATGACATTATCATCACTGGGCCTCTTCATCTATAATAAATAATTTAAATTATTACTTCATAAATAAGTTCAACTTAAAGATTTGGGAAACCTCAAGTGGTTAGACTAGAGTTGAATCAGATAATATAATAAATATTAAAATAATTAAATATTAATTTAATTAAATGATACATGAATTTAAATATATGATTAATATATACAAAAAATAAATAAAAATACATAAATAATATTTCTACTAATTATAAATTTAAAGATTGATATAAAACTCATTAAGATATAGTTATTTGTATGTTATAAATTTAGATGAGTATATTAAATATATCAAAAAATTTATTAAATAAGTTTATGAATATAAGTATAAAATATAATAAAATATAATGTATAAAAATATAGTTTGTATTAAAAATATAGAATTTAAAATTTAAATATTATTCTTATATTCTTATATCCTAGCTCTAGCCCAATTTCTTAATCCTACAGACGAAGTTAAGTTTGAACATATTACTAAACCATTTTGTCTCACATCACAAAAGAAAAGCTAGACACTTTTATATAGAAAAAAAGAGCTTTCAATAAAAGTTTGAGACCTACCTAACTGGTGGCATTGTATGGTGGTTTGATAAGTATATTATAAATTAATTTGTCTAAACTTATATTAATAATAATAAAATTTTAAGATTTATTAAAATTATTTTAAAAATATTTATTAAAATGTTATGTTTAATTATTATTTTAAAATTTTAATCATTTCATTAAAGAATTAAAAGTGTTTAAATGAACTTAATTTGGACCTTTTATGTAATCGGTTTGCATCAATGTCAATATAGGCAGTTCAAATTCACTTTGTTCGATACAAAGGGTTTTAAAGATTAATCAACAAATATACCTAGTTCACAATCAACCAGCCATCACATGATTTTAAAATAGTGCTGCTTATGATTTCTCATAATATTTTTTTTGTATTAATCCATTATGATTTTTAAATGATTTCTTGAAAATCTTAAGCCTAACCTAAAAAAACAGTTATTGCAATATAATCAAATTGCATGGGACATAATGCATAACAACTTTAGCTAAATATTTTCCCAATTTATTTAATGATGAAATATGAAAAAATGATGATAGTTAGTTGGTGTCCTCGTGGATGGCTGCTTGTAAGAAGTATGATGTGGTTGATATGAAGCCATGGCTATCTTAGTATCTCTGACCCGTCTATTTAAATCTTCATTATTTATTTATAATTTAAAATAATTTTGAAATTTATTAGTGATAATAGTCACACATATAATTAGATTAATTTAACACATACAACTTAGACATATATAATTATATTCATTTGATTCTTTTATTTGAAAATATGAGTTATGATATCAAATGACATACAAATTTACAATGATTGAAAAGGAATAGTTAAACATTATCACATAATACATTCAATCACATTAATTCCTAAGATCAAGTTAAAACTATTTAAGATCAACCAAAGTTGTTATGTAGTTTTAATTTGGATTTGAATTATTAAACTTAGAGAGGAGAGATAATATTTGTTGTTTTACCCCATCCCATGTGAGTGACTTAATATATTTAAAGAAAATATAATTAAGTGATTTTTTTTGGATTAACTAAGTTTCAATCATTAAGCAATTCATTTAATTTCTCTTTCCAAAGTCTCTTTAATTTTAATTAGCCACTTAACCATGAGCCCCTAATGACATGATAATGAGAAATTAAAATTTGCAATGTTCCTAGTAAGATCTAATGCAATTAGGCTGATGATTAAATATTAATTAAATTAATGAGGAATCAAATTAAATACTTACATGTTTTCTCACACCCATGTGTTAACCATATGTTCCTTAAGGATCTTTATGTTATTAAACACCTAAAGAGGAATCCACAAATTCAAATTAAATTATTTGATCTAATTATCATTTCAATTTGAATTAATTTCACCATTAATTGCATAATTAATTCTCAATTAATCCATGCATTAATTAACCTTCCCATGGAAATTTACTTAGAAAATAACTAGGAAAAAGGTCCCAATTATTTTCCATCATCATCCCTCATTGTTAACAATGATTAATCAAGTTTAATTAATTAATTTTTAATGTTTGGCATTTTCAATAATTATTAAATTACTTAATGAGAGTAATTAAGATTTAAATTTCAAATTCTTCTAATTACCTAACCAATAAATCTCAAGAAAATTATGGGAGGCACAAGACATCCCAAGGAATGAACACATCTAATTTGAGCTCAATTAACTAAGTAATTAAAGCTTAATTAAGATAATTAAGAAAACTTCAAACCCTAATTAAGCATTGTTCTCTATTCAAACATTAAGGATTTTGTTTTTATTAAATTCTCCTCTATTTACCCTTTTCAAAATGGGTTTACTCATATTTGTTGGATTTTTTTACAATTAGTTATGATTTTTCAAATTTCTAAGTGATTAATCACATTTTAAACACTTAATTAGCCTCTTAACCTGTCGGCGCTTTTCACGTGGCGCTATGGGATAGGCTATTTAAAACATCCCGTGGCGATGAGTTTTGTCCCCACCCCATGAACAGGATTAATCTGTGATATCTAAAGGATAAAATCAGTTTTTCTAACAAATTAAATCAATTGTCCGTTATAATCAATGAATGCAAACGGATGATCCTTCATCCGAGCCGGAAGACTAACACCGCTCACCTTCCACTACTGACCGATTCCCGATGAGGCGTCGGATTGACTCCAAAATATGGGAAGAGGTCTAAGATTCTACATGGAAATCGCATGAAATCATTAAATCTTTCACAAAAGACCAACACCTAGGGATTTTCTATATTTGCTAGAATTTACCTCGCTGGAGCTCAAGACCGCCAACAACCGGGTAGTTTTGCCTTGAAGAGAGCTCGCTGAGAAACTTTGAGTTGCCTCACACACCTTTGTAGACCAAATCACCGGACAATGACTTGGTCAGAGTGGTCTCCAGATCGATCAATTGATTCATTTCACTCAGCCGGGGAAGGTGATAAGAAGTTTGGTGGTTCAAGTGAGGGCGGGACAGAGGCTCAGTTTGAACTGAGCTTGGTGTCACCGCAATGGTGCCGGATCAAGCTGACCGTCAAAATCAGGGAAGCTCATGTGACGTTGAATGGATGGGGATGAATATACTCTCCTCCACAAGTGAACCAAGGGTGAGATTGACTCAAATTTTGTCATCCCAGGGTAGGTGGCGAGATGATAGTGGAGTCAGAGGTGGAGGTTCTGAGAGGCCGAGGGAGCTGCAGTGTGTACCTCCTCCAAGTGAACTAATGGTGGGTAAGCTCACCCTCTCATGACCCAAGGCTGAACCCAATTTGGTGTAGGTCCAAGTGTCCAAAATGAGCTACGGTGGTGTCATGGTTGGTGAATGGGTGAGACCATCTAAATGGGATTTTATCCCATTTTGGTGGGTTGGTTCATGGTTTTGACTAAATTGGGTTCACCATTTGGGCCCATTTAACAACCATGACCCAAAGATGAGTCATGCCAAGTTTGGTTTGGTTTGGACTTGGTTTAAATGTGTTGGCTCAATTTGACCCATATGAGTCAACTTGGTCAATTTGTTAGGTGATCAATTGGTTAAATTGGGTCAAATTGATGATTTGGGGTAAGTTCATTTGATCATTTGGAGTGTGTCATTGGTTTGGTTTAATTTGAAGTGGATTTACATTTGACTCATATGAAACCAATTTTATCAAATTGGTCAAATTGAAAGGAGTTGGTTTAGTTCAAATGATGATTTGAGAATGATTGTAGGTATTTATTTGAATTGATTTGGATTTGAGAATGAGTTTGGTTCAATTTGATACTTTAGGTCAAATTTGGCTAAATGGGTCAATTGATTTATTTGATTAATTGTTCAATTGAATGTTGAATCATGTTCAACAATCAATTGATGGATTTGAGTCATTGGTTTAAATCAATTTGATTTAGATTATTTGGCCCTTTAGGTCAAATTAGGTCAAGTTTGGAGGTCAAATTGGCTTGACCCAATTGGTGTCGTTCAAATGAATTTATGATTGAGGGAGTCATGATCAATCAATTAGAAAGATTTGGTTCATTTTGGCTCATATGAGTTAATTACTTGGTCAAATGATCAAATTGTCTTGGGCCCAATTGATTATAATTGGTCGATCGAGGATGATCAACAATCAAAAAGGAGATTGGATGAGTTGATCAATCAAATTTTGGTTGGATTAAAGTTTCATCAACTTGGTTTTAGATAATTTTAAGACCAAATGGGTCAATTAAGTTGAATTTAATTAGATTAGATTGAGTTTGATGAGTGATTTAGGATTGATTGATGGTTTGATTGCAATTGATTTAAATTTAATTGAATTTTAGCTCATTTGGACCCTTTGGCCAAATGGGCTAACTTGGTTGATTAGATTCAATTGGTTTAATTGGTTTGATTGGGAGTCTTGGAAGAGTTTGAAATAGAGGTTTGGATGACTGGAGTGCTTTTGTGAAAATTGATTGGATTGGTTTTAATGAATAGTTTTGGGTTGGATCCATAGGATGACGAAAAATTGATTTAAGTTAAGAGTTAAATTGATTGGCTTGAGCTTGATATGAAATGAAATCCAATTGAGGTTGGTAGGGTGTATGTTTGGTTGATTTGGATGGATTGGATGATAAATTTTAAAACCAATTGGTTTTGGATTCCAAAAATATTGAACCAAATCACCAAATAAAATATAAAACCAAACAAACTAATAACAATTTGGTTTATTATTTGGTTTGATTTTGATAAACCAAAGTTCACTACATTTAAAAATTATTTGCATAATATTTTATTGTAAATAATGAACAAGCAATAGTAGCTTATATTTATAATTTTACTATAAGCCTATAATATAAATTAATAATATCAGATCATATAATATTTTGGTTTATTTGGTTCCATCCAAAACTTTATTTAACAAACCGATCCAAAACCAAAACCAAAGTTTTCATTAATTAAAACCAAAATCCAAATTATTAAGTTCAAAATCAACCAAATTAAAAAACTTTGTTCTTTTTGATTTTTTTGGTTAAAACCAAATAATGCACCTTAGGTTGTGTTGATTGGAGTTGGTTTTAAATGATGTAGAAGCATGGATTTTGGTTTAGCCATAGGATTAGGACCCATTTACCCTGTGTGATCTAAGCTAGGGGTATGCCTTCTTAAGTCTCTATTTGGTTTATTATTCTCTTAGTCACTGAAGTGTCCATAACTATGAAAATCCTAGTGCTTAGAAGATTCCTAAGTTTAAAGGATGAGTCAATCCTCACCAAAAGTGAGGTCAACAACAATTTTTAAGAGAATCTTTAATTATGGTGGCTGAAAATGGTTTGCAAATATGAATAATCAGAAAATGATGTAGATTATATTGTATTATTTCTCTTAAACAAATTTTAAATTTTAAAGAAATTTTTTTTTTATATTCTTTCGTGTCTGTGTGTGTGTTTGTGTGTTTAGTTTTAATCATTCACATGCTAAATGCATGGAGACAAAATAAAATATAAATACTAAAAATAACAACATAACATTTGACTTGACTTGAGTTTTTTGGCATCAATCAATCTCAATTTAGTTTTTATAGGCTATTTTTTATCAAATTTTTGAAAATTAACTATTATTTGTGCTCTCATAGTTAATTATTATTAATGCTTAACCCAGAGTTTCTATATTGAAAGGACATCACATTGCACATACAATTGATTAGTGAAAATAATTATTTAACTAAAAATATTTGTGATCATTAAATTTTAGAATATTATGTGAAGACTCATTTAACATAAATAGAATTTGGTTCATGTTGAATTGAAAGAAAATAATAGAATCTCAACTATAAGCTAAACATGAAACTTAAGAAAGCTCTATAGCCCTCACTGCTTTTGTCTACATGAACCTAAGAGTTTATTAGATGTGCCTAGTTAATAAAAACTTGTTAAATATGGGAGAATGGGTTATTGAACCTAAGTTGACCAAATTAATCTTAAATAACCCAATGTGATCAAATACATAATTTATTAAAACAAATGAGCCAAAAGTAATGATAAAATGTTTTTCATAGAATATATATTTGTATTCTTCTCGCTAGATCATATAGTTGGTCAATAGACTTTAATTGATAGGACTCAATTTAACTCATTATTTAACCAAAATAGGTCAAATGAGTTAAAATAGGGTTAATCACTATGAATGACCAATTGAGATAATATAATATTCTAAATATGATTTTAACCAAATCCCATTTGTTGACAATGGGTTTGCCAAAGTTGGTCAAATATTTCAAATCCAAGCATAAACCCCAACATTTACTTTCTAAAATAAATTTGTCTAACCAAATACTCAAATTAAATCAAACCCATGAAAGGATATTAAAATAATAAAACACTTTTGTTCAACTCATTTGACCTTTTATTTCAATTAATTAAGTCCAATGTTTCAATGTGTCTAAATAGGATACATTTGGAAATTGTTTGAATCTAACCAAGAGTATAATTAATCATTATAAAATTTAATTTTAGTCTATATTGGCTTTAATCACTCCCATTATAAACCATTCACCATGGTTAACCAAGTTATAGTAGCAAAACTTAAGTAAAGTTATAAAAAAAAGAATAACTTTAAATGTACATAATCAATTTGAATTTTCTAAATAGGGATGGAAATACATTTTTTGTTAAATGATATTAAGCAACTCCCTAGCCATTGATTCCATATAATAGCTAAGGGTTCTAAGTATGATTAACAATAGGTTTACCAAGGTTTATGAAATCCAAGTTCTATACAAAAAGCTTCCATTCTACTTTGCATGATAGAGAAAATAATAAAAAATAAATAAATAATAAAAAATAAAACCACTGTTTCTTTATTTTCAATAAAGTCTTTAGGAAGAACTATTCCTTTCTTCCTAAGGTCTTTATACCTTCCCAAATTGGGTTAATCAAGAGATTAAGGAGTGAAAAGAAGCTTTGTTAAAACCAATGTTTTAAAATCGACGACCGCCAATTTTAATTAAATTTTATAAATATTATATTTAAATATTAAATTTAATGAAATATTTTTAAAATATTTTTAGATGAAATTATATAATTTTAAAACTAATTTTATAATTATAAATATGCTTGAAATAAATAAATAATATGTCCACCAAATTATTCTAAATATATTACAAACTCATTTTTAAGAGCTATACTTTTCAATATAAATAGTACAGCATCATCTTCTCTGATGTGAGACTAAATAATATTATTTTATAAATATTCTATAAATTTTTTAATTTTTTTTTAATATTGTAATCTTATATTTCTATATTATAAATTATATTTATATTCATAAACTTCCATTACCAAAAAAGTTTTAAATTTTAAATCTTTTAATATAATGTATGTCATGAATTATAATAATATGCTTAAATATACAAGCTCGTTCTAGGAGCTCTATTTTTAATATAAATAGTATAACACTTCTTCTCTTTATGATGTATATGGAGAAACTTTTGGCTTTATGATTGAAATTTTGAATTATATGATGTGAGCTTTAGTAATATCAAATGGGATTTAAAATATAAGAATAAAAAGATAATATTTTAATTATTTACTTTATATTTTCTTTATAAATTATAATTTCTAATATATTTTTTTAAGAATATAAATTCATTATATTATTTTATAAATATTTTATAAATTTTTAATATACTTTTTTTATATTGTAATCTTATATTTCTAGATTATAAATTATATTTATATTCAAAACTTACATTATCAAAAAAAATTTTTAAATTTTAAATCTTTTTAATATACATATGTCATGAATTATAATAATATGCTTAAATATTTTATATATTATTTATATTTAACAAGGCTTTTAAAATATTTTTTTATTCTAATTTTTTTATTTTTATTATAAACTATAATTTTAATAAATTATATCTTAATAAATTATATTTGTATTTATAAATTCATATTATAATTTTTTAAGAATTTAAATATATTTAATATATACATAATTATATTTATAATATAGATATAATTATATCTTATTAAAGTTTATATCAATCTTAAAATTAATAATTATTAAAAATATTATTTATATATTTATTTTATTTATTTATTCTTATATATTTATATTATTTTATCATTTAATATTAATTAATATTAATTAAATTTTAACCCTATTCAACCCCATCAACCTTTGAACCTTTGAATCTCTCTCTCTACTCCATGTCCGATCCGGTTTTCACCTTGGTTAAAACTATTTTAAGCCTTTTGCAAGCTTATTTAAAATTTAAAAAAATTTGGTTCAATTAATATCACATTATTTTTACTATAAATGCTTTTATTATTATTAGACTCATCTTATCAAAACATTCATTTTATTTATATATTTGCTAGATTTAGAATTCAAATAGTCCAAAATTTAATTCAAAATTTTTTTATATATAAGTTGCACTGAGATTTATACATAATTAAATGAAATTTTTTATGACATACGATTATCAAAAGCTCGTTGCTCACAAATTCATGTTCCCGTATAGGTCTTGTTCGCCTGCTCGCTAACTTAGCCTAACACCTAACAAATTTTTCAAGCGATTTATAAAACGAATAACACGAACAATCCTTTGTTCGATCGTGTTCGGCTCGATTTAGCTCGAAATAAATAAATAATTATAATTAATTATATAAAATTTTATTTAAAATATAATTTATGTCATTAAATATTTTTAGAAATTATATTTAATTTAATAATTAAATTAGTTGATAACATTTTAAATCAAATAAGTTAAAATATATTATAATTACAATTTTAGGGATTTTTTTTTAATTATGATAATCGGTAAGGTAATATTTAGGGTAATATCATACAATTTATCTCAATGGCATTTAAAACAATTCGAAGGATATATACCTTCCTCGTGCAAGTCGTGACCTAGCAGCCCTAACACGACGTCTCGGTCTCTCTCGAGTCTCTCTCAACTTTGCGATTTTGCCCTAATCCTGTAAGTCCCTCCGTCACTTTCTAGTTTCTTCTCTTCCATGGCATTCAGGGATTTCTACTCTTCTTAGCAAGAGTCTTGCGAGTTGTGAGTCTGAAGTTACAACGCTAATATCTAAGAGAACCTCTGGACGCGATCTCTGGTTTTCTAGGGTTTGGTACCGGCCATTATTTTCTTCTTTTTATCAAGCTTCTACTTGGGACTCGGTCGACTTTGCATGTGCTATCATTCTCTTAACTCTTCTCCCTCACAATCTATATATTTTTTTTAATGTGTAGTTTTTTTTTGTTGATATGTGAAGCAATTACTCTTGTTTCGAGTTGCAATGCTATGATCTATACAGATAGAAATTCCTCTAATCCTCTTACTTCGGTTTCATGTTAAAAGGAGAAATGCTCTTAAGTTTTACAATTTGTAACTGATTTTTCATTTGTAGACTTGAGTTACTTGATGTCCATTATATGTTGTCAGTTCTCGTATTGAAATGCTTGAAGTGCTTATTCGTTCTCTATAGATATTTCACCTTATG
>CM038223.1:58987810-59055689 GCA_021442155.1 Cymbidium sinense
ATAATAATAAAAGCATTTATAGTAAAAATAATGTGATATTAATTGAACCAAATTTTTAAATTTTAAATAAGCTTGCAAAAGGCTTAAAATAGTTTTAACCAAGGTGAAAACCGGATCGACATGGAACTAGAAGAGAGAGGTTCAAGGTTCAAAGTTCGAAGGTTGAATCGGTTAAACTGGATTATTTAATTAATATTAAAATTATTAATATTAATTTAATTAAATGATAAAATAATATAAATATATAAGAATAAATAAATAAAATAAATATATAAATAATATTTTTAATAATTATTAATTTTAAGATTGATATAATGTTTAATAAGATATAATTATATATATATTATAAATATAATTATGTATATATTAAATATATTTAAAATCTTAAGAAATGATAATATGAATTTATAAATACAAATATAATTTATCATAAGAATATAATTTATTAAAATTATAGTTTATAATAAAAAAAAAATAGAATAAAAAAATATTTTAAAAGCCTTGTTAAATATAAATAATATATAAAATATTTAAGCATATTATTATAATTCATGACATATGTATATTAAAAGATTTAAAATTAAAAATTTTGATAATGTAAGTTTTTGAATATAAATATAATTTATAATCTAGAAATATAAGATTACAATATAAAAAAAAGTATATTAAAAAATTTATAAAATATTTGTAAAATAATATTATGAATTTATATTCTAAAAAAGTTTTATATTATAAATTATAATTTATAATGAAAATATAAAGTTAATAATTAAAATATTATCTTTTTATTCTTATATTTTAAAGCTCATTTGATATTACTAAAGCCCACATCATATAATTTAAAATTTTCAATCATAAAGCCAAAAGTTTCTCCATATTCAACTATTTTAGTTCACATCATAAAGAGAAGAAGGTGTTGTACTATTTATATTGAAAAATAGAGCTCCTACGAGCTTGTAATATATTTAAGCATATTATTATAATTCATGACATATGTATATTAAACGGATTTAAAATTTAAAACTTTTGGTAATGTAAGTTTATGAATATAAATATAATTTATAATATAGAAATATAAGATTACAATATTAAAAAAAAGTATATTGAAAATTTATAGAATATTTATAAAATAATATTATTTAGTCTCACATCATAAAGAGAAGATGGTATTGTACTATTTATATTGAAAAGTATAGCTATTAAAATGAGTTTGTAATATATTTAGAATAATTTGGTGGACAAATTATTTATTTAATTCAAGCACATTTATAATTATAAAATTAGTTTTAAAATTATATAATTTCATCTAAAATATTTTAAAATATATTTCATTAAATTTAATATTTAAATATAATATTTATAAATTTTAATTAAACCGACCGGCCGGTCCGGTCCGATTTTTAAAACATTGGTTTTAACAAAGCTTCTTTCTGCACTCCTTAATCTCTTGATTAACCCAATTTGGGAAGGTATAAAGACCTTAGGAAGAAAAGGAATAGTTCTTCCTAAAGACTTGGAAGACTTCAGGGAGTGAAAAATAAGAAACACGAGTGGTTTTATTTTTTATTTTTTATTTTATTATTATTATTATTTTCTCTATCATGCAAAGTAGAATGAAAGCTTTTTGTATAGAACTTGGATTTCAACATAACCTTGGTAAACCTATGGTTAATCATACTTAGATCCCTTAGCTATTATCTGGTGGAATCAATGGCTAGGGAGTTGCTTAATATCATTTAACAAAGCTAGGCAAGTGTATTCCATCCCTATTTAGAAAATTCAAATTGATTAAGTACATTTAAAGTTATTCTTTTACTTACCTAACTTTATTTAAGTTTTGCTACTATAACTTGGTTAACCATTGTGAATGGTTAATAATGGGAGTGATTAAAGCCAATATAGACTAAAATTGAGTAATTTTATAATGATTAATTATACTCTTGGTTTGATTCAAACAATTTCCAAATGTATCCTATTTAGACACATTGAAACATTGGACTTAATTAATTGAAATAAAGGGTTCAAATGAGTTGAACAAAAGTGTGGCTGTATTTCTAATATCCTTTCATGGGTTTGATTTAATTTGAGTATTTGGTTAGACAAATTTATTTTAGAAAGTAAATGTTGGGGTTTATGCTTGGATTTGAAATATTTGACCAACTTTGGCCAAACCCATTGTCAACCATGATGGGATTTGGTTAAAATCATATTTAGAATATTATAATGAAGCTTCTCCAATTAATTAGATCATTCATAGTGATTAACCCTATTTTAACTCATTTGACCTATTTTGGTTAAATAATGAGTTAAATTGAGTCATACACACAATTAAGTCTATTGACCGAACTATATGATCTAAGCAGGAAGAATACAAATATATATTCTATGAAAAACATTTTATCATTACTTTTGGCTCATTTGTTTAATAAATTATGTATTTGATCACATTGGGTTATTTAAGATTAATTTGGTCAACTTAGGTTCAACTAACCCATTCTCCCATATTTAACAAGTTTTTATTACCTAGGCACATCCTAATAAACTCTTAGGTTCATGTAGACAAAATGAAGTGAGGGCCTATAGAATTGAGCTTTCTATAGATTCTATTATTTTCTTTCAATTCAACATGAACCAAATTCTATTTATGTTAACCCCATGAGAGTCACATAATATTCTAAAATTTGATGATCACAAATATTTTTAGTTAAATAATTATTTTCACTAATCGTTGTATGTGCAAGGCTGTGATGTCCTTTCAATATAGAAACTTCAATTAAGCAGCCTAATAATAATTAACTATGAGAGAACAAATAATAGTTAATTTTCAAAAAACTGATAAAAAAAAACAACCTATAAAGACTAAAATTGAGGATTGATTGATGCCAAAAAAACTCAAGTCAAGTCCAAATGTTATGTTGTTATTTTTAGTATTTATATTTTATTTTGTCTCCATGCATTTAGCATGTGAATGATTAAAATCTACTAAACACACACACAGACACGAAGAATATAAACAAAAAAAATTTCTTTAAAATTTAAAATTTGTTTAAGAGAAATAATACAATATAATCTACATCGTACTATGTGATTATTCATATTTGCAAACCATTTTCAGCCACCATAATTAAACTGATTGTCTTAAATTTTTTGTTGACCTCACTTTTGGATGGAGGATTGACTCATCCTTCCTTAAACTTAGGAATCTTCTAAGCACTAGGATTTTCCTAGTCATAGGACACTTCTAGTGATTAAGAGAATAATAAACCCAAGCCTAGAGACTTAAGAAGGCATACCCCAGATCACACCATAGGGTAAATAGGTCCTACCATCCTATGGCCTAAACCAAAATCCATGCTTACACTCATTTAAAACCAACTCCAAGCCAACAGAACCTTGTATGGGTGTGCATTATTTGGTTTTAACCAAAAAATCAAACCGAACCAAAGTTTACAGTAATTTGGTTTGTTTTAACTTAATAATTTGGATTTTGGTTTTAATTAATGAAATCTTTGGTTTTGGTTTTGGATTGGTTTGTTAAATAAAATTTTGGATGGAACCAAATAAACCAAAGTAATTATATGATATCTGTATTATTAATTTATATGTTATAGGCTTATAGTAAGAATTATAAATATAAACTACTATTGCTTGTTCATTATTTATAATAAAATATTATGCAAATAATTTTAAATGTAGTGAACGGTTTATCCAAAACCAAACCAAAATAACGAACCAAATTGTTATTCAATTTGTTTGGTTTTTTATTTGGTCGGTTTGGTTCAATATTTTTAGGAATCCAAAACCAATTGGTTTTAAAAATTTATCATCCAATCCATCCAAATCAACCAAACATACACCCCTACAACCAACCTCAATTGGATTTTATTTCATATCTAAGCTCCAAGCCAAATCAATTTAACTCTTAACCTAAATCAATTTGTCATCATCCTATGGATCCAACCCAAAGCCTATTCAATTGAAACCAATCCAATCAATTTTCACAAAAGCACTCCTCATCCAAACCTTTTCAAACTCTTCCAAGAATCCCAATCAAACCAATCAAACCAATTGAATCTAATCTTAGTTCATTTGGCCTAAAGGGTCCAAATGAGCTAAAATTCAATTAAATTTAAATCAATTGCAATCAAAGCCATCAATCAATCCTAAATCACTCATCAAACTCAATCTAATCTAATTAAACCCAATTCAACTTATGATTATGGCCCACTTCCCCAAAGTGATCTAAAGGACCAAGTTGATCGAAACTTTAATCCAACCAAAATTTGATTGAATCAACTCATCCAATCTCTACAATGATTGTTGATCATCCTCGATCGACCAATTATAATCAATTGGGCCAACCCAAGCCAATTTGATAATTTGACCAAGTTGACCCAATTAACTCATATGAGCCAAAATGAACCAAATCTCATTCTAACTTGATTGAAATCAATGACTCACCTCAATCATAAATTCAGTATTGAACATGACTTGACCATTGGGCCAAGCCAAGCCAATTTGACCTCTTAACTTGACCTAATTTGACCTAAGGGCCAAATAATCCTAAATCAAATTGATTTAAAATGACTCAAATCCATCATAAATTGATTGTTGAACATGATTCAACATTCGGTTGAACCAATTTAATCAAATAAACCAATTGACCCATTTATCCCAATTTGACCTAAAGTATCAAATTGAACCAAACTCATTCTCAAATCCAAATCAATTCAAATAAACACCTACAATCATTCTCAAATCATCATTTGAACCTAAACCAACTCTCCATTCAAGTCAATTTGACCAATTTGATAAAATTGGTTTCATATGAGTCAAATGTAAATCCACTTCAAATTAAATCAAACCAATGACACCAATACACTCCAAATGATCAAATGAACTTACCCAAATCATCAATTTGACCCAATTTGACCAATTGATCACTAAACCCAATTGAACCCAATTTGACTCATATGGGTCAAATTGAGCCAAACACATTCAAACCAAGTCCAAACCAAACCAAACTTGGCATGACTCATCTTTGGGTGTGGGTTAGCTAAATGAACCCAACCCATGGTAAACCCAATTTGGGTCAAAACCCATGAACCAACCCACCAAAATGGGATAAAATCCCCATTTAGATGGTCTCACCCACTCACCAACCCATGATAGCCACCCTTAGCTCATTTTGGACACTTGGACCACTGACCCAACCTGACCCAAAGCTGTTAGGTTCAGCCTTAGGTCATGAGAGGGTGAGCTTACTCTTAACCCACCATTAGTTCACTTGGGGGAGGAGGTACGCAGCTTGCTAGCCCTTGCAGCTCCCTTAGCCTCTCAAGACCCTCCACCTCGTGAGTCCATCATCCTGGCCACCTACCTGGGATGACTTCCAAAGGTTGAGCCAATCTGCCTTGGTTCACTTGGAGGAGAGTATATTCATCTCCATCCATTCAAACATATAGAGCTTCCCTAAGTGATTTGGCGGTCCAGCCTTCCTCGATCCCCTAGTGCACCCATCGCCGCGACACCAAGCTCGTTCAAACTGAGCCCTCTCCATCCACCCTCACTTGAACTACAAACTTCTATTAACTTATCCACACCTTCCCCAAGCTCCGGAAGTGAAAATGAATCGAAGTCGATTCGAGCACCGAAGACCACTCCTAGACCAAGTCCGATGATTATCGGGGTGATGTTTGGTCTACAGTGGTGTCAGCGAGGAGGCAACTCAAGAGTTTCTCACGAGCTTTGTCTCTTCAAGCACTACCTCGTCTGGGTCTTGAGCTCCGGCGAGGTAAATTCTAGCAAACCGTAGAAAAGTCCCTACGTGTTTTTGTGAAAGATTTAATGATTTCATGCGATTTCCATCATAGAATCTCCTTAGACCTCTTCCCAACATTTTGGAGTCAATCACGGCCTCTCACGCTCCGGTGAGCTCGGTCGATAGTGGAAGGTGAAGCGGTCCGTCTTCGGGGATGATGGGGATCATCCGTTATTCTGTTCCATGTGATTATAATGATCATGATTTAATTTGTTAGAAAAATTGATTTTATCCTTTAGATATACGACATTAATCCCGCCGTTCAAGAGATTGGATGGTGGGAGACAACGTCCACACGAGATGTTTTAAATAGCCTATTCCATAGCCGTGGAAAGCCGATAGGTTAAGGGGCTAATTAAGTGTTTAAAATGTGTTTAATCACTCAGAAATTTGAAAAATCATAATTAATTATAAAAAATCCTTAAAATATGAGTAAACCCATTTTGAAAAGGGTAAATAGAGGAGAATTTAATAAAAATAAAATCCCTAATGTTTGAACAGAGAACAATGCTTAGTAGGGTTTGAAGTTTTCTTAATTATCTTAATTAAGCTTTAATTACTTAGTTAGAGCTTAATTGATCATTCATTCCTTGGAATGTCTTGTGCCTCCCATAATATTCTTGAGATTTATTGGTTAGGTAATTAGAAGAGTTTGAAATTTAAATCTTAATTACTCTCATTAAGTGATTTAATACTTATTGAAAATGCCAAACATTAAAAATTAATTAATTAAACTTGATTAATCATTATTAACAATGAGGGATGATGATGGAAAATAATTGGGACCTTTTCCTAGTTATTATCTAAGTAAATTTCCATGGGAAGGTTAATTAATGCATGGATTATTTGAGAATTAATTATGCAATTAATGGTGAAATTAATTCAAATTTAGATGATAACTAGATCAAATAATTTAATTTGAATTTGTGGGTTCCTCTTTATGTGTTTAATAACATAAAGATCCTTAAGGAACATATGGTTAACACATGGGTGTGAAAATCATGTAAGTATTTAATTAGATCCCTCATTAATTTAATTAATATTTAATCATTAGCCTAATTGCATTAGATCTTACTAGGAACATTGCAAATTTTAATTTCTCATTGTCTTGTCATTAGGGGCTCATGATTAAGTGGTTAATTAAAATTAAAGAGACTTTGGAAAGAGAAATTAAATGAATTGCTTAATGATTGAAACTTAGTTAATCCAAAAAATCACTTAATTATATTTTCTTTAAATATATTAAGTCACTCACATGGGATGGGGTAAAATAACAAATATTATCTCTCCTCTCTAAGTTTAATAATTCAAAAATTAAACTACATAACAACTTTGGTTGATCTTAAATAGTTTTAACTTGATTGAACTTAGGAATTAATGTGATTGAATGTAATATGTGATAATGTTTAACTATTCTTTTTCAATCATTGTAATTTGTATGTCACTTGATATCATGCATTCATATTTTCAAATAAAAGAAACAAATGAATATAATTATATATATTTAAGTTGTATGTGTTAATCCAATTAATATTATATATCACTAATAAATTTCAAAATAATTTTAAAAGTTATAAATAAATAATGAAGATTTAAATAGATGGGTCAAGAGATACTAAGATAACCATGGCTTCATATCAACCACAACATACTTGGGCTTACAAGCAACGCCATCCACGAGGACAGGTCAGCTAACTATCATCTTTTTTTTTTTTTTTTGAAACCCCATGATACGGGGGTATTTTTTTGCCACAAAAAAAGATTACAAGATCCTTAAAAGGGGTTAAAATCAGAACTCTCAAAGAGCTACAATCACTAAGGTAAAAACTCTAAGTACATCCAAAATCATAAGAAAGCATTAAAACAATCAAAGGGTACATGATGATTTACATAATAAGGTAAAAAAATACTAAATCCAATGCTCTGGAGGTTATAGGTGCATGATGATAAAGCTGGAGCAAACAGCAAAAGAGGGAGAAGCGGCAAAAGATATAGCAGTTAAGGTAATACATACAACAAATAGAGGAAAACAACATAGAGTGAGAATGATAGTAAGGAAATGTGATAGAGAAGGCTCAGGCACAATCACATCTGTTGAGCAAATATGAGCATCCAAACTTAAAGGGTTACATCACATGAGCTGAACCAATAGAAAGTGAGGTCATCACCATCATAGCCAACAAAGCTTAGAGGGAAACATCCAGTTGTTGATAGTATTGTGAGCTTTATAACCTGCAAACCTAGTCAAAATTATATCGAAATTATAGGTTATGGTGGTGAAAGTGGGGAGTCTCATTCAAGAAAATTTTCATCAAAATAGCCTTCTTGACATGAGAATACATAAACCTAAGAGTGAGCCAACTTATTCAGTAATCACATGAGTATTAGATTGAAAGAGATTAGATCAGCGAGAAGGCTATTAATATAGTCAATGAGCTTATAATTAACACCATCCCAATAGAATATATCGGTAAAGCGTCCGAAACCCTCCCCTTATAAATGTCCTTGGGAAGCGGTAAAGGAAAGCATCATATCTCAACACAGGGAATGAAATGCCAACATCCAAAATAAGCACCCAGATATTGCATTTAGAGCAGCAGTACCAATAGCAGCATTCAGGGGTGCCATTTAGATAATTTAGGTCATAAAATGAACCAGAGAACAGAACAGTTAGTAATCCAGTAGGGATATCATAGTCAGCTGCTGGGAACATCAACCACAAGCAGAAAACTGGTGAGGAATTATTCACAGCCGGGACATATTTTTCCAAGAGATGAAAAGCATAACAACATTAATGAAATCAAAGCCAACCGATGCTGTTGAAGTGACAAAAGGCGACAAGGTATAATGAGATGAAGCCAATTGTAACAACCAACCAAAATAAAACCCGAAATGCATTTAGAAGCGAATTCCAATAGCAACATTCGTTGTCATTCAGATATTCCGGATCAATCGATTGATAAAATGATAATATGTGCACCATAGTCACCTAAAGCGATACAGAAAATAGGGTAATATTTACTACACCACCATATCATACTTTTTGGGATTAGAAAATAGCAAAATACAGATGAAATTAAGAGCGAATGCAACCTGCGCAAGGCCTAAAAATGCATCCAGTTAATAACCAAAATAATTATCGGAAAAATCGTAAAGCGGTTCATATATCAGGTGATCTAGATCAATATCAATCGAGAGAAATTTACTATTTATTCCATGGCATAAGTTAACATCAAACACAAGCAGAAACCAAAGAGATATTCACAGCTAGGACCAACAACCCAGCAGTCAGTCTGAATGAAAAGAGGCAACAATGCCTTTCGAAATGCAACCAATTGTAACAGTAGAAAGTAAATTCTCTATTAAAGATAAGGGGGGACCGATTCCGACTCAACAAAATCACATAGGGTGCTTCATCATTAAAATATGAAGACAAGATGTAATGCCTTACAAATAATATTAAGATCTAATGTAAGGCAAATCTTGTCCGGTTAACCAATCCTTGTAAGTGTTTAGGAATAGAATGTTTATCAAAATTAATGGGCTCATTCAATCTAGTTCCTAAGTTAGCAAGGTAATAGCATTTCCTTCCCTCCATATATGAGTGATTTTGCAACAAATTTGATTGAGCAAAGTTTTAGTTTGCTTGAGTAAATAATATAATTCCACATTGCCATTTTTTTGTAGGAGATCAATTAGTATTAAGGCATCCACTTCGATATTAAGCCAACCTTTACGTAAGGAAATGTCAAGAGCATTATAAAGCGCCATAAGTTAAAAAAAGTTGGTACTAAGAGGATTAGCAAAGGCTAAGATAACATCACCCTTGAAATTTCTATAGATGCCACCACATCTAGAAGCATTAGGGAATCTGACTCCATCGGTGTTAATTTTGATGATATTATCATGTGGTTTGGCCCAATAAAGTATTTTGGCTTGATTAGAAGTGTTTGTATCAGAATTGCAAACCTAATTTTGAAACAAATTTACATCCTTTTAAGTGTTTATATTTAATAAGGTTGGATTTAAATAAGTCCGCATTTTGAATTTAGTTTTGGCAATTATTTTGGAATGATTCATAGTTATATCGTTATGCTTAGCATCATTTCTAGCCATCCAAATGAACCGGATAATAATGATGCGTAACATTTTTAATATGACCTTTTATATTGTTTTCAAAGTATATCTCGAGGCGATAAATAGTAGCGAGCCATTGTATTTGTCAATGGAGAATAGATTATCATTACCAAAGCCAAAGTTTAGAGGCAATCGCTCCACTCAATTGGTGATTAACATTTTCAATATGGGAGCAACATTGACATTTTGTAAGATAAAACCTTTACCCCACATCAAGGAGTCAATAGGGACAAAGTTTTTAAGATCAAGTAAGAATGGAGTATGAAGTGGGGATATTGTTATGCCAAAGTCGAGCATACACTTTGGAATAATCACGAGTTTCTTTGATCATAAGCCAAACATTTTTAAAATTGAATTCGCCATTGTGGGAGAGTTTAAAAAGAATCTGGTCTTTTTTGTTGGGTGTAATGTGTATGTTATTTAGTTTGTCTAAAAAGGATGAAGGGATATAATCATTGAGCATGGAAAAGTTCCATTTATTATTATTCCAGAAAGATTTGACTTTGATGGTATCAATAGAGCATGAGGAAATTAATTCATCAAAAGAATTATTTCCAAGCCAGTTATCTTGCCAGAAGAAGGAGTTGCCAGAGTTAATTCCCAAAAAATTAAAGATTCCACTTCCATTTGATATTACAAAGTCTTTTCCAAATAGGAGAAGCGTTAGTTTTATAAGAGCAATTCAATGGATGCTTAGATGATATATTTGTTTGTCATGAAGTTAGCCCAAAGGCTATTGTTGCTTATAAAATTCCACCAAAGTTTATGTGAGAATGTGTTGATGGTGTCTTTGATAGATTACTGATCGGACCACCTTCCTCAAAGATGCCCGATTTTATGCCAAGAGGACGGTGTATTTTGAGGAAGAGGTATTAGAAAAAAAAATTTATTAATTAGCCTCTCAATTCTATTAATGCAAAAGTTGGTTGGAGCGATAGTTTGAATAAGATAAAGAGGCATCGAGTTAAGTCTTAACTGTTAACCTCCCTCCAAAGGATAGAAAATGGTATTCCCAAGAGGAGATACGGTTGGATATTTTATGGATTAATTAAAAAAAAAGAGATCTTTTATGACCTTTGAAAAGAAGTACCTAGATAATTGATGAAGTTGTTGTTGATGAAAGTTAGTGATCCTCGTTATATGATTAATCCTATTATTATTGATTTTATTAGGTTATGAAACAACATTTATTTTGTTAAGGAGGAGACCACTTTCTTTGCCAAATTTTTTAAAGAATTTCATAATGGTTTTGGCGTGAGGTATAGAAGCATTGCGAGAAAAGATAAAATCATGACAAAGCAAAGATGAGTAATGGGAAATCCACCTTGAGTTTTGTAAATCATACTTGGCTTATTATAGAATAGATCGTTCAGACTCCTGGATAAGTAATCTACAGCTATAATAAAAAGCAAGGGAGATAATGGATCTCCTTGGCGTATGTTTAGAATGAAGAAACCAGATTCTCCATTAATGATAACAGAGAACCAAACATTAGTGACGGTTTTTTAATGATCGAATGAATTCTTTTGAGAATCCGAAAAGTTGAAGTATAAAAGAGGAATTCCCAAGAGATTGTCAAAGGCTTTAGAAATGTCAGTTTGAAAGCAATGTTACCTAGGAGCGTCAATATCATGAATCATTTCTTGAGCTAAAGAATATTATCGACTATAGTTCTCCCTTTAATGAAACCAGTTTGATTGAGAGATAATGTTCGCAACAAGGATTGATATGGTTGGTGATTATTTTGGCAATTAGTTTGTTAAAGAAGGTGCAAAGACTAATGTCGTCCAAAGTCATTCCAAGTTTAGGATGGTTGTTTTAGGATAAGAATGATGGAGGTACTAGAAGGATCTAGGAAGGGGGGTTGCAATTGAAAAAGTCAATAACGAATTAAATCGTTAATAATGGACCAACACGTTGAAAGAATATAGTTGTGTAACCATCCGGTCCGACAGAATCAATTCATGCTTTGGAGAACAGTGCTAATTTTTGAATGACACCTAATAAGAGAGGTGTTTTGGTGAAATCTTGGAGAATGAGATGAGATTAGAAATAGGTTCCGTGTTGATGTTGTTATTTAACAAATTTTGAAAATGTTGGAATGGATAATAAATATCATTTTTCGATGTCCAATTATCATTATTATTTTTAATTTTATAAATCAAGTTTAGAACTTTTCTTTTGTTGAAAAGAGTGTGGAAATATTTTGTGTTTCTGTCGCCATCGGCAATATGTTTAGTAGCAGCTTTTTGGTGCCAATAAGTTTCCTCCATGTTTTGATATTTAATCAAGTTATCTCTAGCTTCGTTGAGTTCGTCATTTTATTAGGGTTTGAAACGCAGCTTCTTCAAGAGAAACAAACAAGATCTTCCATAGTTTTAAAATTTACAAAATGTTTTTAAAATGATGTTTATTCCACCATTTGAGGTTTGTTTTAATCTTTTAAGTTTAAGCCAAAATGGATCATGCCTTTAATGGAGTTATCGGTGAATAGGGCCATCCAATTAGTTGACATAAAGTCATTGTGTTATATTTTGAAAGGGATAAATGCGGGTATTGAAGTAGGGGGCTTTCACTATTAAGAGAGGCGTGGTCAGGTTCTACTTAAGTGTTCTTGAGGTATTAGGCCATTGATCAATCCAAAGATGGTTAAAAGGATACGATTGAGGCGTTGCCAAAGTAGAGTTGTTCCACGTGTAGTTGGAACGAAAACCCTATCAGGTTACTCTAGAATCATATTAGCGAAATCTTCCATAGAATTAGTATTAGGAGGGACCCTCCCCTTCTTTCGAAGTAGAGAGGATGTTGTTGAAATCTCTAACCAACCGGGTTGAGTGTAGAGGAAGCTAAACATCTTAAGTTATTCCATAGGATGTTCCTAAATCTATTACAAGATGCATAAATAAAAGAGCTCACCACGGTGAAAACACCCACAAAAATATGTGCATTAATCAATTGTTGTTGGTTGTCAAGGATATTGATCGATAGAATTATTCCAAAACAACCAAATTTTGTTGTTAATGTTGTAAAAAAGTTAGGAAAACTAGTGTTCTAGCGGTAGCGCAATCTTAGAAGAGTGGATAAGTGGTTGGTGATAGTAAGGAGATATGTTATGAGTGACAAGGCTTCTAACGCGATTACATTACTAGAGTAGTCCCAATACCACGAATGTTCCAAATGATAAAATTAATCATAATTGTTGGATTGGAAAAAATTGATTGGATGAGAATGAGGAGAAAGGAAATTATTAATGTAGGGTTGATGAAGATCTTGTGATTCGCATTTTTTTAAGTTTTGATTTTGAATGATTTCTTTTTCTTATATTGTTTGAAAAGGTCAGGTGTCCAAGGTGTCTCCATCGAAAAGGAATAGTTAGTGTGATCCAAAGTTTCATTATTAAGCAAAGGAATCTGATGGTAATTTCCCTTCTTCCATATCGAGATTTATTAGTTATGTCATTTTGGCCATTCAAAATGTTAGGGAGGTAGGTGTTTCATCTTCTTTTCTAGATTAATGTTTGTGTTTTTTTTTGTTCTGATCCAAACTAAGATTTTCAATCGTGGTGATGTTCCCAAATAAGTTCATCAATTTCTTTGTTTTGGATCATTAGTTGTATGGGCATGTTACCATTGGGAATAGTAATAGGCATATTTTCTAAGTTCCCAAAACCAACTATGTCATCAATGTCGTTGTTCAACACGATTAGTTTCCATATCGACGGTATAGATAAGAGGGATTTTGTGGAGGAGGATTATTTTGGTTTACTTTTGGCACATATGCCATTTTAGTGGTTGTTCCTTAGTTAGAAATAGTAGGAATAGAATTTTATTTTTTTTTGAGATGTGGATGTAAGATAAAATAATCTGTGTTCATGCCAATGGATTTTGCGGTGTAAAGAGGAAAGTTTTCAAATTCTACCTTTTGATTATAACCCATTTTTTGATCCAATCCGGACTTCTTTTGGATGTTTTTTGTTATATCAACTTCAACAAGTATCCGTTCTAGGGATCTCACCGTAGCTTGATCAATTTGAAGGCGTCCAAAGATAGCCCAGAAACAAAACCTGATGTGTAACAAAGTGTATGCATGTTGGGCAAAGCAAGCCAAATAGGAACAATTGGTGATTCCTCTTTAATATCAAAACTAGGTGTCCACTTAAGAAGTCACATTTGGCGATAAAACAAAATAAGACGAAAAAACTCTTCCTTTTGATTATAACCCATTTTTGAATCAATCGGACTTCTTTTGGATGTTTTTTGTTATATCAACTTCAACAAGTATCCTACCAGGGCGGGATCTCCGCCGTAGCAGATCAATTTGAAGAGGCCGTCAAAGATAGCCCCACAAACAAAACCTGATGTGTAACAAAGTGTATGCATGTTGGGCAAGCCAAATAGGAACAATTGGTGATTCCTCTTTAATATCAAAACTAGGTGTCCACTTAAGAAGTCACATTTGGCAGTTAAAAACAAAATAAGAACGACGTGCAAAAACTCTTGAGTAATCCAGGTCATTTGATAATTGAATTAGCACATGCCTAGGATCGATCAATCCCACAGAAAAGGTGCGTAAATTTGGACTATGAAAAAAGGAGCGAATATTTTTTTTTTAAGTTCAGGCGTTTAAGGGTGAATTTACCTACCAAGAATTCAAATGGCTTAGCAAGAATTTCCACATCAGAATCCGAACACATTACAGGAGGCATACCACGGAAATCAGTAGACATTAGTTTATTAAGCGATGAGTAGAAGCAGTTTACAGAGAGCATCCTTGAAAGATTTAACGCCGAGGTAAGGATAAAGGATCGAGCTTCGGGTGGTTTATATCCGAAGCAAGTGCGAAAAAACCATTTCGTCATCCAAAGAGGTTTACATTACCAACTAGAAGGGAGAGATCGGTACCAAATCGCGGATGAAAAAAGATTGATCCTTGATGGAAGCAAGCGAACCGCGTGAGCCGCCAGAAGCTAGGTTTAGGAATGCGTCGGGAGGCTGTGCTAGACTTGAAGTACTGAAAACAATAATAATGACAGTTGATGACCAGCTAACTATCATCATTGTCATATTTTATCATTAAATAAATTGGGAAAATATTTAGCTAAAGTTGTTATGCATTATGTCCCATGCAATTTGATTATATTGCAATAAATATTTTTTAGGTTAGGCTTAAGATTTTCATGAAATCATTTAAAAATCATCATGGATTAATAAGATGGCTGATGAAAACTGGATAATATACATTGAGAGGCAAATGATTCTATTACAACGGTATCTTATTAGGTATCCAATTAAGGTGGATGTTTCAGGTAATGTGGGGCTGCTTTATGGCCATGAATGCTTTCCTGATACAAGTATTAAGATATTAGGAGAACATGTTACCATCATTTTGGATGAATTAACAATGTAGATTAAAATCAAGTTTTTCAGGAAGGCTACTATAATAAATAAGCAAAATGTTATCCTCTATAAAATAAATGAGATATTGTCTATCAAAATGTATTTCATGTATTGTAATCATAAGGATGAATGCCATTTTAGTCTGCTTTAACTATTAGTTTTTACAAAATGTTTTTTTTTCTGCCAAGAACATTTATCTCTTGTTATTTTGGCATGATTTTTTTGACACTTGATAACCTTCTAATACTTGAACATATTAGATAATTTATTGTATCAAAATATCAAAGTACTTTATTTAAATTAATTATTTTATTAATTGCGAAAAAATAGCTAAGGATGCCATCCTTAAACTTCATGAAAAATCATATCAACAATAATATAGGTGAATATTTAATTGTCTATATTAGATATAAGAGGAATATCAATGTACTTGATTGAAAATTTCTAATTTAATATATTTTATTGATAATCTGTGATTGTAATAGGGCTTTTTAATGCCAACATGAAATAATTTCATATAGATTGATAAGTTGTAGCATTATGGATTAAGCTAAATGCTCCTATGATGGACCTCCACAATAACGAAGAGTGATGGCCCTAAGGGGGTTCACCTTAATCGAAGAATCATGATGACTTAAAATAATGTGCACTCCATTATATAGAACAAGTTAATAGCTACTAGACATCATATTCAACTCTCTCTGTTATAATTACCATTGAATGAGTGCTTAGACATTGCCGTAAATTTAGTATGAAGAAATATTATATATATATTATACTATTGCATGTTATTCTTGCTTTTACTTTCTTAATTAAACTTCATAAATCAGTGTCACAAATACTCTTCTTAAATGGGATCAACTTTATATTTATTGTTGGAATTGGAATTTGCAGGTAAGTTTAGTCATGATAATAACTTTTCTCAATCCATGAACATATGAGCATATGAATTCATTGCGGACTTTTTATTAGTGATAATTTCATGCACTAGATGTGTTTATAATAAAGAAATTTAAGCTTTTTTGATATTCTTAAACATGCAAATAGAAAAGGTCTTTGGTGTTTTGAAAAGAAAATTTTGACTAAATTGGATAGTTAATATTTCTCATAATGAGTTGAAAGTTATCAAATCTATTTAATTTGCTTTGATATTAATCAACATTAATAGTTCACTTTTGGGCCATTTTATTAATTAATTGCTATTGCCTACTCTAAAAGCGGTATTTTTTGATATTGGTAATCATTCTAAGTTTTTTTTCATTGTTCTCTATTCACTAGAATTTGCTTTTCTTGTTTAATGTATTTTGACTAATTATCTCTTGATCATAAATTCATTATCAATAATTTTCCATGTCTCCAATAAAGAACTAAAAATTATGTCAACATTATTATACATTATGCAAACCTAATCATTATAATTGTTCAAAGATAACTCAAGTCTAACTCTCTCATACTTTGGAAGGTGGGGGAAAATATCATTTCAAATGTTCATTGGTGATAACTTGATACATTGCTTCATCTTGCAAGTATATGGGTACAAAATGTCTCTTTGGGTTGAGCATCTTGGCATGCTTCAACCCTACTTTGAAAATCCTGAGAGTTTGGCCTGTGTACAAGTAGTGAATAAGATAGCTAATGAAAATTGGATAATATACATTAAGAGATGAATGATTCCATTACAAGGGCACTGTATTAGGTATTCAATTAAGGTGGATGTTTCAGGTAATGTGGGACTACTTGGTGGCCATGAATGCTTTCCTGATACGAGTATTAAGATATTAGGAGAGCATGTTACCACCCTTTTGGATGAATTAACAATGTAGATTAAAATCAAGTTTTTCATGAAGGCTACTATATGAGATAATGTCTATCAAAATGTATTTGATATCTTGTAATCATAAGGATGAATGCAATTTTAGTCAGCTTCGACTATTAATTTTTGTAATATATATATAGAACATTTATCTCGTGTTATTTTGGCATGGTTTTTTGTTTACTATTGATAACCTTCTACTACTTGAACATATTAGATAATTTATTGTATGGGAATATCGAAGTATTTTGTTTAAATTCATTATTTTATTAATTGCCAAAAAATAGCTGAGGATGCAATCATTAAAATTCATGAAAAATCATATCAACAATAATAGAGATGAATATTTAATTATCTATATTAGATATAAGAGGAATATCAATGCACTTGATTGAAAGTTTCTAATTTAATATATTTTACTGATAATCTGTGATTGTAATAGGGCTTTTTAATGCCAACATTAAATAATTTCATATAAATTGATAAGTTGTAGCATTACGTATTAAGATAAATGCTCCTATGATGGACCTCCACAATAACGAAGAGTGATGGCCCTAGGGGGGTCACCGTACTTGAAGTATCATGATGAGTTAAAATAATGTGCACTCCATTATATAAAACAAGTCAATAGCTACTAGACATCATATTGAATTTACTTATCCTAGTTCAGTAAAACTAAAAATACATTAATGCTAAAAAAGAAGAAAGAAAAGATGAGCTCATAATTTTTGTTTTATTCTTTTATAATATGTATTAATGATCTATGTATAATAGTTTATTTTTATTTTTTGAGGGTTAAGGTGGTTTACAATTGTAGAAGATGTATCAATATGATGATTACTACTTGAATTCACATAAGCGGAAAAGACTAACCTTTTATTGAGAGTGAAATAAAATTATGGTCTTAGTATATTACTAATGGTGACTATTATACATTGATTTAGCTTCTACTTTGTCATGCAATCATTTATTAATATATTAACTTTTTTTAGCTTCGAATGTTTCACCCCCTTAACAAGTTGATGGTGAAAATAAGTAATAAGGAAGAAAAGTGATGCAAAAAAAAAAAGAAGATGACATGCCAAAATATTTTCTTGGTTAAAGGAAAACAAACATAAAGATACATATCTAATGAGGATGGCACCAATGAGGATGATGAGTTTAACAAGTAAGAAGCAAATGGTATGTATGTAAATCTTCCTAGAAATTTGATATATATGAAAATATGGCACTTTTCCCTACTAGATACCCAAGAAAATATATTATTTAATAAAAATTTTTGAGAGGTAAATGATAAAATGTTAGACCCTATCATACTTTTCATTTTAATTTATAGCAACAATAAGACTATCATACAAAGTGTTAGGAAAGAGATTCCTAAAATCAATATTGATGTAATGAGAAGCATCATCATTTAACAACTAGATGGAAGTGATTTGTGTTTCAATAATGTAATGGGCATGTGGCTCTACAAGTTAGGTGGTTAAGACCCTTGAGAGTAAGGCACTAGTGAACAAAAATTAGGGGCAAGATGGGAGGAAAATGATTAAAAAAGCTAGGACACAATTTAAGATAAATTACATATAGGTCTCTATGGCATAGACCACATTTCATGTTGATGCACAAATTTTAAAATGACAATTTCTAGGCTATTATCACTTTTTCAAATTTTAAAAAGGCAACTTATTTTAATTTTTTTCTTTAATTTAGCACCCATAATATAATGGTCTTAGCCAATTATAGTAATATTGAGTGCACCATCAGTAATTCTTGTGACTTGTAAGTGAATGTTAGATTATTTACTTGTGGGAGGAACTAGTCAAAAGGTGTGGCATTATTTAAGATAAATTATAAGTATGTCTCTAAAGTATATACCATATTTTTTGTTATTATATATTTAAAATTTCAAAGATGCATCCTAGTTAATTTATCTCCATTAATTTAGTGACCATAGTATAATGGATTTGGCCAATTAATAAAATTTTGAGTATATGATTATTCTTGTGACATGTAAGTGAATGTTAAACATTTAACTTTAGATCATAATCCCCTTTATAGTTTCTTAAAATTTTGAATATTTTTAATGAAATTTTTTGTGATGCAAAATAGGAAAATCTCTATGGCATAAACTACTATTCATCTTGAAAAATATTAGATAAGCAAAGTAAATTTTGATTAGGCGATGTGAGCCAATAAATTCTTAAAAGTTAGTAAGTTCAAAATGCCATATTTAAAACCAAAATCCTAAATATTTTAAAAAAACTATTACCTTTAAATTCTAGATTATAAAAAATTAAAATTACATAGCAAAAAGTTCAAATTATAGAAAATAAGTTACAAGAAAAATATTCAAAAAAAGATAATATTAGAACCATGAAATTTTTGGAAAATGGAAGTAAGTGAACTCATAAAATATGAAAGACAACAATAGGTTTACTTGTAAAAGCAGTTTTTATGGTACATCTTTGCAATTAATTCTTGAATCTAATTTAAAATCTAGAATAAGTAAATGTACAACTTAATCAACTTGATAGGTCTCTCACACCATAGCCTCCTGCCAGCTTGATAGGTCTCGAGCTTAAACTTATAATATGAAAGTAATTTAGGTATTAGAGAAAATTTAATTTAAAACATGGATGTGAGGGAACTAAATGTACAGTCAATCAACTTCAATGAGCCACATTTATTTATCACTTATTATAATATAACCTTCTAATGATTCCATAAAAGCAATCCTACTTAGAATTTTCTTTACATATCAAGTGACCCAAACGTAAAAAGTTATCAATACTATTTAGACATTAGAATCATAGCAAGAAATAGTCACAACTTCTCCTTACTTTTTTTTTTCTCTATTTATCTAACCCAACATTGTTGCTTTGTTATTTTAAAGCCATTTAATGCACTAGACCTCCCTACTTAATACATAATGTAGGTCACCAAAGCTTCGCCTTTATTGAGAAAGACAATCTTAGGGGAAGAATATGAAGAGGATGTTAATCTAATTGAAACAAACTTTTTGTAGGTGGGTAGTAGGTTCTCAAGAGATAAAATATATGGCGGACAATAGTAGAAATATCTTTAAATATATTTAATAATCAATTTAGAACAATTTGTTAAATTCAAATTTATCTATAGTTTCCAAATATTAATAGGATATTTGATCTCCAATTTTCTAACATCCACTCCTAATGTTTACTTTGCAACATCTTCCCTTGTATGATACCATCCAAGATTTAGGCTACCATTTATGGCCTTTTTAAGGTAAATTTATCATAGATTTGCCTTCCAACTAGTTATCTTAAATTTATTTAGCTTGCTTTCAGCTTTTTAAAAGTTTTAATGGTGGAAAAAAATATTTTTTTTTCCTATCCAAGGCTGTCCCATGGTATTTTGCATGACTTTAGTAACAATTTTAAAGACCCTTATTAATCGGACTAATTTGTACCCATAAAATCAAATTTAATCCAAGTGAAAAAAAAAGCTTTTATAACTATACCAGTTAAAATGTGAAGGTTGTTAGAATGTTATTATCTAATATTTTTAGATGGAAAAATTATAATATTCATTTAGTTTTCAAAATATATAATTTTTTCCTAGGTGCTCTGTAGATGCATTTACATACACCTGTTATAACCCTAAACAAACTCTCTTGATTTGATGTTTTATGTCTTCAAATAAGAAATTCTTAGTGCATTTTATAGGAAACATTCATACTTATTTTAAAAAAAAAATTTCACTAAAATTAAACTAATTGTGTATATGATTTCAAGATTTATCTAAAGAGTTTTATAGTTTTATGATATACGTTCATTCAAAAGGGATGATGCTAGATGATGAGTATGTGATTTTTAGGCCTGCCAATATAAGCCAAAGAGTTTTAGATGTGTCAAGAGGCATAAAGATAGCCATAGGTGCATGTTAGCCACATCATATTAGTGACATCCATGAGAGGTCATTTAAGCATCATCTTTATCAAATATCACTATTATGTAGATAGAGAAAATTTTATTGTATTTTTTCTAGAACCATTTGATTCATTATGGTCTCATGACAACATGATCATATGATAATAACTATATTACCTTTTTTTTTTGTGAAAACTAGGTGGTTTAAGATTTTAATAGAAGTCATTTGAGAATCATGATGGATAAGTATGATAGGAGATTTTAGAAGTAATCATAGATATAAATCATAATTAATGCACCCAAGAAAATTATTTTCAGACTATTCTACAATTTTAAATTTATTTTAGTTTTGTTTTTTTAATTGTTAGAATTGTTTATTATGATTTTGTTAAAAATTTTAACATTTGCTTATATTTAAGTTTAAAATTTAACATAGACTTATCTTATAAATCTATTTTCATAAGATTAATGCTACACTACTCCTCTTATAGCACAAAGAAAACTCCTTGGTAAGTTGGCATAAATGGGATAAGTGTGACACAATCACATAGATTATCAAAGTTTATCTCTCTCTCTCTCTCTCTCTCTCTCTCTCTTAGTCGCAATACATAAAGACTTTCTAATGCAATAGATAAGGAATCATAGCATTTCATTTTATAAATAGGGGTTGAATGAACATTATTTTGGCAATTTATAAATTATGAATAAATTAATTTAAAAGATTCTCTCTCAATTATCCTCTCTCTCTAGCTCTTATAGTTCTCTTTTCTTTACGTAATAAGGCACCTCATCTATGTTGATCTGACTTTTAATGAGGTTAACACATCTTCATCCCCTTACCTTATATTGTTCAATCTTATCACCTACGGGTCAATCTTAGTGTAAGATTTTCCTCACTCACTCTAGTGTAAGATTTTCCTCACATAAACCCTTAGGACATTTTCTTAGTAGCTAGATGGAAACCATAACCCAAGGTTAAATCAAAATAAATAAAATTTAAGCTAAAATTAAATCTAAACTAAATGAAACAAAATCCTAAAGTTAACCTAGGCTAGGTTAGTAGGCATCACTTGACCCAACATAGCCCAAAAATACTAGGTAAATTTAAACACTTTTAAACAAAATCAAATTGATTAAACATCAAACTCATTCCAGCTATGATGGAAATGGACTAAAATAAATAAATTTAAAAATGAATAAAAAATTTATACTAAATGAAATAAAAAATAAAATAAAAATAAAATTAATTAAATTAAAATTTGTTAATGCTAATAATCAAACACAACATCATATGAGTCAAATATAAATTACTTCAACCGCTATTGAAACTATTTAAATACCTCAAATTTAAAATAAAATCAAATCAAAATTAAAATTCATTCACACTAAAATCAAGTTGAGCAAAAAAAATTAAAATCAAATTAAATCAAATCACAAAAAAACATAAAAATAATTTGTAGACATCTATATATGCTTCATAAATCAAGATTAAGACTCATTGCATAAATTAAAATCATTAAAAAAAATCAATCATTTTAATGAGAGAGTCTGCATTGATGATTTTATAATGCAAGAAAATACTTGGTTCTTGCATGAAAAATGGATTGTTGGTGATTGCCATGGCTGAGGTGTTTTCACAATGAAGTGGCGTGAGAGTTGTTGTAGAGATCCCGAATTCAGTACTTAGAGCGATGATGTCGATTCGCTGCGCTCTATATTCTTGGTTGAGGAAGCGGCATTTTTGTTTGAACTTTCCAAGAGATGAGTGTTGAGCGAGAATGCGAGAAGCATAGTAAGTGGCGTTCGATTTCCTGAGAGTCGAGAATAGGAACAGAGTTGGAGATCGTCGAGTGCGATTGAGGTATGATTCACGTTCCTTGAAGGTAGCGCAGTACTCATTTTAGGAGTTGGAAATGGAGGTTGAGTGGGTGATACATGTGTTGGCATAGGTGGTTTATAGCGATGTCCGATCTTGTGATCGTAAGGAATTGAAGCGAACCAACCAAGTGCCGGTATTTTGAGGGGTTGGTGAAGGCTTCTGATGGGGATGGTGAGGTAGTGTGCCGGTTGGAGATAGGTGTTGGTGCAGGTTTGCAGGAGGACATACCGGATCGGTTCAGGAGTTATTGAATGTATACTGATTGTGTCAGAAAGTATTTGTTGTCTGCCTTTTTGATGTGAATTCTGAGGAAAGTTGAGATGTGTCCGAGATCCTTCATGTTGAATGCATCTTTGAGGCGTTTGATGATAGATGAGATCACTTGTGGTTTGTCACCGGTGAGGAGAATGTCGTCGACGTAGATGAGAAGGTAAATCCGGGCTCCTTGGAGTGTATAGAGGAAGAGAGCTGGATCTGCGGTGCTGGCGGTAAATCCTTGCTGAAGGTTTCTAAGTAGTGAATGTCGTATTCTTGTTTAAAGCCTTGTGCCAGTCAGCCTTGTGGCGGCTCCGTCGAGTGTAGTTTTGTTTTGAATGTCCGCTTGTAGCCGATGATTGTTTGATTAGTAGGTGGAGGCACTAGGGTCCATGTTGCTTGTTGTTGTAGTGTGAGGAACTCCTTGGGCATGGCTTTGCGCCCTTCAGAGTGTTTCAAGGCTTGAGTATAGCATGTTGGTTCGGGTTGTGTTTGAAGGTGTAGGAGATCAAAGATGGGTTTTGGTTTCCAGTGGTTGGTTTGTGATCGGGTTTTCATTATGTGTTTGCGGGTATGTGGTTCTGGAGATGGAGGTGGAGGGGTTGATTGCTGGGTAGGTGAGTTTTGTCGTGGTGGGGGTACCTCAGTTGGCGTAGTTGCTGTGGTTTGTGTAGGCTGTGTGGGATGAGAATATTGAATAGGTGTTAGGAGAAGTGGAGATGCCGTGGGAGGAGGGTTTTGGTTTGTATTTTGTAAAGGGTGAGGAAAATTTGTTTCTTCAACACGAACGTGTCTTGAGATGAGAATTTGTGGTGGGGTTGTATAGCCTTTGTGGTATTGTGAGTATAGGAAGATCTGAGAGGTGCTTTGAGAGAGAGTTTGTTGGTATTGTGAGTGTGTCAGAGCGAGTGAGCGAATACTTTGAGTTGAGAGTGTAGTGGTGGTTTTGTAGAGAATTTGGTGAGGTGATTTCAGAGAGGTGGTTTTGGTGGGTAGTTTGTTTATGAGGTAGGTGGCGGTTAGGGCAGCATCAGCCCAAAAATGTTGTGGTAGGTTTGCTGCATGAAGGAGTGTTCTTGTTAACTCGATGATGTGTCTGTGTTTTCGTTCGACGACTCCGTTTTGTTCCGGAGTGTAGGGACAGTTGCGTTGGTGAATTATTCCGTGGGAGTTAAGATATGTTTGAAATGCATTTGATGTGTATTCGCCTCCACCGTCGGAGAGAAGTGTTTTGATGGACTTGGAGAATATACGTATCATATTTGTTGTTGAAATTTTGAGGAAACTTGGTTATGTGGTAGAGAATCAACCAAGTAAAGCGGGAATAGTCATCAATGAAAATAACATAGTATCTATGTCCATGGTAGCGGTAGGGATGGACCCCATACATCCAGTTTAATTGAAGAGATGTTTGGTCCTTGTTGATTTGGAGAAGGGTAGCTGGCTTTTGATTGGCCTTGAGGTCTGAAGGAGAATCGTTCTTGATGCGAAGATGCTTGTTACGGAACGATAGTTAGAATATCTTTGTCCGGATGACCAAGTCGTTGATGCCAAAGGTTGGAGGAAGTAGAAGCGGAGAGTGTGGCTAGATTATCTTGAATGGAGTACTGATCCTTCATTCTGCGAAGAAGAGGTTGTTGGGATGTCCAATCCTTTATGAGGAAACCATTAGCGTCGAAGGTAATCAAACAATTGTCGAGGTAAGATTAAGCGAGAGGAGGTTATGAGATAAGAGGTGCATGAAAGAGTTGTTTAAGAAGGAGCTTACAATTGGGAGTTGGAAGGAGGCCTTGGCCCTGATGGTGGATGGGGATCTTTATTCACAGATTCGATGGTGACATGTTGCTTGTGATAGTCTTGAGCTTGAAGCTCTAGGTTGTTGGTGAGATGAGATGAGGCACCGGAGTCCTAAATCCACTCTGTGGGTGCTTGGTGATTTCGGTCTTGAGTCGAGGTATTTCTTGTGGTAAGAATTTGTCCTTACAATACCGAAAGAAGACGAGTGGCGAGTGCTTGGTTTATTCTGATTTGGCGGATTGGGTCTTGATGAAAGTGGTGGTTCACTATTAAGGTTGTCGGGTTATGTAGGAAAGTTGTGATAGGATTGGTTCGTCCTCGGTTGTGGAACGCTCGTTTCTTGAGTAGTGGTATGGAGGGGTGAGTTCTTTCTCGTGATCATTGGATATGTTAATTTCCTCGCTGCATAGGAGGGAATGAAGATCGTCGATGTTGATAGGATTGGGTCTTGTGCGGATGGCAATTTTGAATGCATGGTATGTTGAGGGTAGTCCATTTAAAGTGTGCAAGATGATATCCTCGGGGTCTAGGAGAGAGTTATCATTTGATCTACAAGAGTTTTGATCTCGGCGAATATTGCATCATTGTTTTGTCGCGAAAAGAGATGTGGTGTAATTGTTTTTTGAGTTGGATAACTCACGGAGTTAGGAGATTTTTTTTGTATATTCCGATGTCGGCATGTCCTCTAAGTTGAGGACATAGGGGAGTATTGATTGTGAAATGGTGGAGTAGAGGGCTACAGAGAGATTTTGATCGATTAGTTGCCATGTATTATAGTTGGGGTTTGGTTGGGGTTAGCCATTGGTGTTGATAGAGTATTTAGTGGGGCATGGGGTGGTGCCTTCTAGGAAGCTATCGAAGCCATTGGCTTTGAAGAGCTTATTATCTCATGAGCCATATGGGGTAATTATCGGTGGTGAGTAGTATTGGCTACTTTTTATGTTTCCATGAGGAATTTTAGGGAGGGAGGGATGGTTAGTGTGGGGAAGTTTCTTGCTGTGTGTCCATAGTTCTGTTGGATTGAGCAGAATATTCCGACATGATTCAGTAGGAGGTTGGCTCTGATACCATGATGACACTAAGAGAGAAAGGAGTGAGCCTAAGGTGTCTGGCAGAGAGATTACTTACCCGAGCGGAAGATAGGATAGGAAGTAAACTCCATTGCCAAGAGTTGTATTACTATAATAGGAGGAGAATATGTACAACAGTGAAAGAAGATAATAATCGCATGCTACATTAAGTGTCTGTATTTATAGAAAAGATGATAGCTTACAGGAGGTGTTTGAACAGTGCACGTGAGGTAGGTTGGCCGTGAATGGCTGAGATGATAAGTGCATGAAGGAGAACCATATGGCAGAGTCTGTTGGAAGAACATGAAGCTTTGTCAGAGAACGACAAAAGGTGGTAGGTTTTGTTATGAAAATCCACTGTCTGTCTATGTCAATAGGCCATCTTGCCATAAAAACTTTTATATCATCATTAGTGATTGATGATACACATCTATCTTGGCTTTAAGATTATGTGGCTTAGGAATGATCGTGGTGAAACAAAAGGATTTATCATGCACTTCTCTTAGGAAGGTTGTTTAGCATTATAATAATTGGCTAACAATGAGTATATTGTGGCAACTTAACTATTGAATCCATCGGTACATAATCCCAAACATAAATTTCTCGATTCAACTAAAATCGAGATGCGTGCGATCAAAATGCTTCCAAGCCTCGGCCTAATGGATGGCTCGATTTATGGTTGTGTACAATACCACCTCATATACCAAACAATACTCATCCATGCAAATAGTCTCTATAAACGTGATGTGATGAGCATATAAAATAGTCCATTTTGTGGGATCTCCTTCTACTTATGATGTCTCCTACTTTAATTTTTATATCTTTGTGCATTATGTTATCTACATTCAACTTGTGATGCATCATCCTTATAATACTAAAGCATACTATCATTGATGCACAATCTATTTCAAGTGCATATAATCATAACTTTGAAATTCGTATTTTGTGTGATAATAATTAATTTGGAACTAAATTCGGTTGGGGTTGTCTCCTTTAGTTGTCGACAACTGATTAAGTAATTCATGTGACATATTGAAATTTGTTTCATCACTTAATAATTTGACAACCAAAGATAACTCAAAATAGAAGGTGCATCCATGCCACAAATTTTGTCTTTGTGTTGATAAGTCATAAAACTTTTGTACTTCAACATTAGGTATTTTTTTAAAAGTTTTCTGAATTTATGGTCTAGCTACATTAAAGACCATTTCCTCATGATTGATACTTGATGTAGTGTAATGATTGTCAAAGTGAGGTTCACACTCACGATGTGCTATCCAAATCAAATAATTTGGTTGAAATCCCTTTCGATACAAATCAACATGCACTCTATTTGACATTAAAATAACCTAATTTTTATGCATCTTACATGGTCATCTAAATGTTGCTTCATAAAAGATGATTGTTGTGAAGTAATAGAAATGAAGTACTCAACTCTACTTATAAAGTTTTCAATGATTCCATTGTGTCTGAGAAGTAGTCTATTAAACTTCCAAGGCCTCTCTCTAATCATTGATATCCATTTACTATCGTTAACAAAATGTAACATCCATAGTTTTAATATCCTTAAGCATCGTAAAATTGATATCAATAATGTAAGCATATGCATTCACGCTATATAATTTGTGTAATATCATTAAAATTATTTAATATTGATATGATCCTGAAAATTCTACTAGTCGAAGCACGAATCTTGATGTCGAAAGCAATCTAATTCTGAATTAAGACTAACCAAGATCAAGCTCTTATTATTAATCGATTCTTAAACATATAGTGTTTATAGTCAGATCGAGTGTCTTGACGAGCCGGATCTAACAAGCCCAAGATCTCATAATTTCGACTTCATTTGAGCATTCAAATACACAAAATACATCATATGATCAAAGGAATCATTTTGAGCCGTCCGATGGAGGAGTGGTTGGTTGCACGCGTATTATGAGGAGCCACTCCTCCAATCTATAAATAGCCCTCATTTTTATATGAGGATTGATCAAACAAGAGAGAGAGAGCTCTAAAGCTTGAAAATCCTCGGGCATAATCGTTCCACTCGCGGTTGCCGACCGGTCGTTACCAAGCTGCCGTCGGCCCGCCATCGACCACTCTGATCTTTGTCATTGTCAATCTCCATCGCCGGTCGTCACCGCCGATACTGGCCTCGGTCCGGTCATCATCACCACCCGGGTCCGCCGTGACCACCATTGGTCACCGCCATCCTCGGCCATCTTCTCCGGTCACCATCCCGACGACCTTCAACGATAGTCGCTGACCCCCGCTGTTCACCATTACTATATGGTTGTTGTTGCCTGATTGTGGAATTCCCATTGTCAGCCCTTCTCAGATACAATTTTGTAATCCCGTCTCGGAAAAACTTGTACTCCAAAATAAATACATAGTGGAATATTTCTACTAGGCTAGGCCCCATGGTTTTTCCCTCTTTTTGAGATTTTTCACGTAAAAATTATGGAGTTTTCTAGTTCACTCTTTAAATACCTGTCTTTGGATTTCACAACTAAAGTAAACTTTCACTCTAAGTAACTAGTTTTTACGCATAGAATATAAATTAATGCCTTGGGGAATCGTGAGGAGTGTTAGGCCTTCCTATTACACTTATAAGAAGTGTGCATGACCAATATCTAAATTTTTTTTTCTCAAAATTAGTGTATTTCATGGTGCGAGATAGGCCCTACTAAGAAACTTAATTGCATTATCATTCCCTCATGTTTCTCTATCTTAAGGGCCACCTTTGCTCAACCTTTTTTACCCTTGATTTGTTTATGCAATTCTGATGATTCCTAACTCAGGATGTTATCAAACGATTGATGCAAGCAAGCAAAGTGTTTCAGAAGTATTGCGTGCTAGAAACCTAGTTGTGGTAGAATAAAACTTTATGCCTTAGCCTTGTTGAGAAATCCAGCACACACACACAGATATTTGAAGGGAGAACGAGAAACTCCAGGATTTTTGCGTGAAAAAATCTCAAAAATAGGGAAAAAATTACGGGGTTTAGCCTAGTAAAAATGTTCCACTATATATATGTTTTGAAGCACAAAGTTTAAGTTTTCCTGATAATGGGATTAGAGAGTTGTATGTGAGAAAGCTTGACAACAAAAATCTCAGAATCAGGTGATAATAGTTATGTATCGGTGTTGGGTGGTGGTTAGTGTCACCGGCTGATGAATGATGGTGTGGTATCAGTGGTCAGTGGTAGCCGGTGATACATCGGTGGTAACCAATAGCCAGCGTGGCAACGGTGACCAGCAGTGGTGCGATGGTGACATATGCGATGGGTCGAATGTGCAAGGACCGATGGTGGTGGCCGATGGTGGTGGTCGGCAGCGGTGGTCGCGTGCGACCGGTGGTAGTGGTCGATGCGGTGGTGGCAGCGAGACCAGCAGTGGTTAACGGCGAGAAACGCAGTGGTCGGTGATAGCCGGCAGTGGTCAGCGGCACGATGATCGATGGCTGTTGTTGACAGCGGCGGCTGACGGTGGTCGGCGGCAATGATGATCCATGGTGGTGGCCGGCGGCGGTGGTCGGGGACCGTCGACTAGTGTAACGATTATGCTTGGAGGTTCTTCATGCCTCATAGCTCTCTCTTCTCTTTAGCCTGACCTCCCCTCATATGAAGAAAGAGGGGTTAGTTATAGATTATGGGAGTGGCACCTCCATAAATACATAAATCCAAACCACTCCATGGATGGCTGAAATGATTCATTTAATCATCGATGTATTTTAAGGATTTGAATGCTCAAATGAAGTCGAAATTAGAAGATATTAGGCTTGTTAGAACGGCTTGTCAAGATGCTTGATTAGACAATAAACACTCCATATTTAGAGAGATATCACAAAGTTTTCAATTATATTTTAAGCGTTTGATCTGAGTTAGTCTTGACTCGATCACGTATTCGACATCAAGACTTAGTGGAATTTGCAATGCTATATCAAGAAGCAAATAGAAAATCATTTAGCTATGGTGGAGAGGTCTGGGTTGGAAGGGGAAGAAGTAGGGGTTAGGAGCAAGATTTGAGTAGGACATAAGCATGATTTAACCTAAATCTTGCCAAATAGCAAAACAGATAGCTTTAAATTCTCCAAAATTCTAAATCTCATTTTTCATAAATTTTGTCTTAAATTCAAATTTAGTAAATTTCATTGGCACTCAAACAAAGAATAGCGTTGTCAAAATTAAGTATTTAGATTTGGGTCTAAACCCTAGACAAAACTCTACATGATGAAATAAAAAATATATGGTAACTATCTAAAAAGACATTGTAGAAATAATTAGAAGAGAGTATATGTTAAATAACACTAAAATATGTAAGTAATTTCACCTGGCAAGAAAGGGGGGATGAGAGAGCTTGTCATCTCAGGTTCAAGAGTTAGGACAACAAAAAAAGGAGTTTTGGTGAAAAGCTATAGTCACTTGACGAATTTTTCTTATGACTAGGCTACAAAGCTTTCATTATCTTGTTAAAATTCTCAACAGTTTTTTTGTGAGACCATGACTTCACTAATGTTTGACGGAAGTTTCCAACATAATTTTTTGTTAGGCCACAACTCCATCAAAAATTACTAACATTTGGCCATCATTATTTTTTTCCATCAAAATATTTATTAGCTTTTAACATAATTTTTTGTCGAAATGTTCACATGATGAAAATTCTAGTGGCTAGAAGGCCACAAGAAAACTCCATTAGTAATGTCATCATTTATAGTAGTGAATATCATTTTAAGCAATGTTCATTAGTAATAACTTGATTTATTACTTCAACTTGTAGGTATATGGACATAGCATATCTCTTTGGGTTGAACATCTTAGTATGTTTCAACTTTGCTTTAAAAATCCACCGACTTTGGGTATTGAGAAGCAAATGACTTCATTCAAGGGCACCTTATTAGGTATCCGATGAATGTGGTTGTTTCTGCAATGTGGGGTTGCTTGGTGGTCATGAATGCTTTCAGAGATAGGTGTTAAAATATTAGAAGCGCAGGATACCACCAATCTAAATGAATTAATAATGTAAATTAAAATTAAGTTTTCATGAATGCTATTATAATTAATAAGCAATATGTAATTCTTTATAATATCATTAGTTAATTTTAGCATCTTTCAGATTTGGTGATCGATGCCTTGTAATATAATGATGAATACCATATTGGTCTGCTGTGACTTTAATTCCAACAAAATATCTTACTGCAATAAAATTTATTTATTGCCATTTTGGCATAATTTTGTGACACTTGATAACCTCCCAGTACTTGAACATATCAATAAGTTATTATATGCACAAGTTTAAGTTTTCAGCATCTTTTTTTTTTATTTTATCATTTTATTAATTGCAAAAAATAGAGGAGAATACTATGCTTGAACTTTATGAAAAATACTATCCACAATAGAGATTACTATATATATATATATATATATATATATATATATATATAAACTTATATATTATATTATTGTGTTGGCAATAAGCCATAATCTAGTAAGGGATTTTGATGCCAACAAGAAATAATTGTATACAAATTGACAAGCTTATGCATTATATTGTAAGCTAAAGACCCCTATATAGGACCTCCATAATAATGAAGAGTGATGATCCTAAGTGGTCACCTTATCTTAATTATCATGGTGACTTTAAGAATACCTTTTTATTAGATGTAAAAATCTTATTGTCAAAAAATTATTGGACATCACACGGATTTACTTAATCTAGATAGAGTGAAAGTCAAAAAATCTTATTGTCAAAAAGAAGAAAAAAACAAAGAAAAGTTTGGCTCAAATTTTTTTGTTTTTTTTAACAATACCTTTTTATTAGATGTAATAGTGATATATGTATGTTACTTTATTTTTGTAGGTTTGGGTGACTTAACAATTATGCGAGATATATCAATAAGATGATTAATATCAGAATGCATGTAAAAATAAAAGATTAATCTTTTATTGAAAGCTAAATAAGATTATGTTCTTTGTATATTAATGATAGTGGCTCTTATGCATTAACTATACTTCTACTTTAACATGTGTTCATTTATTAACATATTAGGTTTTTTTACTTTTAATATTTCACCCCCTAATAGCTAGTAGACGGTAGAAATTTAGTAAGGAAGAATGAAAAAAAAAAGATGTCTTGTTATTTTGTGAAAATTTAAAAACCTTACGATAAAATAGATATCTAATAATCAGGGTAATGCTAATGAGGATGACGAGTTTAACAACAAACAACAAGCAAAAAATTTTACACATGAAGGATGTGGAAAATAAACATAAAGATACTACTCATTTTTCTTGAATATTTATTTTAGATGCAACCACACACTAGGCAAGAGAAACAAAAGAATTGTAGCATGCAATGAAACACAAACTCTAAGCTAGAGAAACAAGAGAAATGCATCAATGCATGGTCAAACATAAAAATAACATACAATATATAAATAAATAAATAAATAAATAAATAAATAAATATATATATATATATATATATATATATATATATATATATATATATATATATATATATATATATATATATATATATATATATATATATATATATATATATATATCAATTCGATCAAGCGAATCTCAAGGCATTTTGAAATGCTTGATCTAATCACCGATTTCAGCAAACTACGATCAAACGGCCGAGTCACCGATAACGAACATAGCAACATCAAGCATATCGTCCGACTCGAATCGACTCATCAAGCTATCGGGGCATGAAAATGGATCCGATTGCCAAATGGTCACCAAACGACATATTTATAGTCATTGAATCGTCAGAGCCATCCAACTCAAGATCACCCAATTCCATCATTAAGGCACCGGATCATCAAAATACACCGTCGATCGAGGGGATCGCTGGGTAGTCAGATGGGAGTGGTTGGAGTTTTCCACGAATTTACAAGGGCCACTCCCAAAATCTATAAATAGAGCCTCATTCTCACCTTAGAGGGGGCCGAATCGATTGGAAGACCGAGCTCGAGAACCACCGGTCGACCTTGGCCAGATGATCACCATCCCAAGTGCCACCAAGAAGTGGTGCACGAAGATCGGGAGCTGCCCTTAGAGATCGCCCAGGAGGACTAGAAAAGACTAGTTGCCGCTCTTTTCTCAAGATCAAGAGGTTGCTCCCGTAAGATCGTTCACGCCACTTTTGGGAAACTTCTCCCTTGGGTTGGAGTTGGCCATATTGTATTTTTCACACTGAATATTGTTTCCACAGAACACCTTCTTCTCAACTAAGAAGCAAGGACCTGTATCTTTGAACACATAGTGAAAGTTCTGGCCGGGCAAGGCCGTGGTTTTCCCCTTAACGGGTTTTCCGTATAACCCCGTGTTCATATCCCCGTGTGTTGGATAATTTTGGCTACGACGAAGATCGCATCTACCGGAATAAAATTCTCGCAGTTTGGCGTGGGAACAATAGTTCCCCATTGCTATATCTCCACTATGGTTGGTAAACGGGGTTTTGCTCCAACGCCTCATTCTCGGGATCAAGGCAGTCTCCAACACTTCTACATAACGACTTCTCCCCGGTGAGGTGCCCTCTTTGAAGATCGCGATCAAAGGATGGAGGATTCCCAGAACGAAATTCTTCGACTCCTGCGAGAGGACCGGCAAAACGTTCCAACACGCCTGGAAGAGCCACAGGTTCTGCACGGCCCTCAGCATAATCCAAATTTTCTTCCTGAGAATGATTACCCGGGAATGCCGGATCAACAAGTAGAGAACCCCTTGGCACCACATCCGGATCGAACTTACGCCTTCTACTCACCCACACGAATGGCCACCTTATCGGTGAAACTCCACGTCACCTTATACGCGATGAACTTCGACGGCAGTGCGAAGAGTTCCGGTAAACAATGATGATCCATTCTCCGCCGCCTCTTCCAAAACTTCGTCCGCTTGAGATCATCTCGCAATACCCGTTCGACGAGATTCAAGCTTCCCAAAGATGGACCCTTACGATGGCAACCGATGTCGAGCATATCGATCACTTTGAGCGATCATGCACATTCGTCTAAATGACTCGTGTCGTATTCCCGCGACTCTCAAAGGGCAGGCTCGTGCAGTTCTATTCACTCACTAAGGGTCCGTCCGATCATTTGGAGAGCTCGCCGATTTTTTAGAGCAGTTCACGGTGAACAAGAGAATCATCGATTCATCACATCTCTCTCGCGAGCGATGGAGAGTCCCTCAAAGAATACTTCCAGAGGTTCTCCTCAAGCCCGTGATACCGGGAGTAGATCCGAACTTTTGAGTGCTTCTGAGGACTCCGCGGATACTTATTCATCATTAATGCGGAGGCAGTCCATTCCTATCTCCGTCCATGAATAGAGGCACAAATCTCCCACGCTATCGGTGCTCATCAGCTTTGAACCAGCGACCAAGCGGAAGAAGGTTCCCAAAGATGATGTTCAAACATCTCGAGAAAAGAAGAGAGGCAACCTCCCCAAAACCTCCTCGGCCGACCTCGGATGACTCTGAGAGAGGAAATATATGGCTCTCAACACGTCATGACGCGAACATCCTCAGCTATTCAGAAGAGGATAGCGTCAAGTGGCGCGACCTTTAAAGCACGGAATTGGAAATCAAGAGAAATTACGCCACTTTCACGCAGAGGGCACACCAGAGTGCCACCAAGGAGGAGATTGAAAGACTAATCTGGGGTATCTAGGCCGTTTATACAAAACCAACCGCTCGTCGAAATCTTTGAGGCAACCGCTGAGGTGGAGAGAGATAAACAATTGCGGGGAGGGCGGTGTTATCTAGCCAAATATTCATTGCAAAGAGCCGAAGAGAAGTCTCGGGTTGACCATTCTATCACCTTTGATGATTTAGATCTAGAGGCTTGCATCCCACATCAAGATCCCCTTGTCATCAGTGCAGCGGTCGGTGATCCGTGCTTCAATATTAAAAGGATATTGATCGACAATGGGAGTTCGGTTGATGTTCTTTTTTACTCCACTTTTCTCGGCATGGGTATAGAAAGAGAGAAGCTTCAACCCGGGCTCCATCCACCTTATCCAGATTCATTAGAGCAGGCTAGCAATAGAAACCCCCGTTGAAGTGAGATACCTAAGCAGGCGGCCTTGGCGTTAGCCGGAAGGAGTGGCGGTGCGATGATGGCCGGAAGGCGTATGATCGATCGACCATGGCGGAGCTTGGTTTGAGATGGAGGGAAGCGGGAAGCGATTTCTGCAGTGAGTTGAGCAGGGACGGCGAGAGCGATAGTTTCAGGAGTTTGAGTTGATGGCGGCTTTGAGGGTCATTGGGAAAACGGAGAAGGCTGACATGCATGTAGAGCGCATCATTGGAGGTGGCGTCGGAACAATCCATCTATTGATGTTGGGCGGAGTCGTGGGATGGGGGCAGCTTGTGTGGGTGGCGAGGAAGTGAGGGATGGGTTGAATTATTTAGTGCAGTACTCCTAACGAAATTAATGTTGGACCAATCATGCAATTAATTAATCAATATTTAACTAACTGGGTAGCCATGCATATCTAAGTAAAATTTTTTTACCGTGGGGAATGTTAGACTAAATTCCATAGTATCGTTTTCGTGGTCAATTGTTACATAAGTTTGATAGTTTGCCTTATCAAGTCTTGAATCGAGCGAGAGGATTTAAGTTGATATTTATTTACTTTGGCTTAATTATATTGAAATGTGAAAAATTAATCACTTTTTAATTGAGTAATAAAAAAATACACACACAAATATATATATATATATATATATATATATATATATATATATATATATATATATATATATATATATATAGAATTTAGCATATTCTAATAATCTTATCATAAATCATATTAATTTAATGAAATACATATCAAATAATTAATGAGAATGTTTATAAATAAGTAAATTAATTATAACGCTTTATTTTTCTTAAAATCTTGTCAAGATGGAGCTTCGATTAGAGAGTTCATTCATGATTTTTAATGTTGAGAAGTGAGTACACAAAAATGATTTGGTATGAGCTTTCGCTAGTCTGTCCGTCAGAAGTTCTTGATAATCCTTCAATTTATAATAAACTATTTAACAAAAAATTTTAAAAGTTGGCAAAGATGTGGATAGCCTCATTGGAGAGAGAGAATAGAAGTGATTATCAAGCAATGAACTATTGAAAACAAGACCAAATAAAACAATACATTTATAAGTTTTTTGAATATGTGTGATAGTCAAATAATGGTTGATGTGTAAATTAGAGGACCCAATATATAAATTAATTGCAGGTAGCTTAAACCCTATCATAATATGATGCTAGAGAATTGCATTAGTCAAAGATGATAACTCCTAAAACTATAATAACATGTCAATTTATGTCCCTTAAATAGAATTTATTCTTAATATGGCATTAAAATTCATCTGATGTAACATCATAAGAGATTTCAATATGACGATATTGAGTTGTGAAGATTATTAGCTAATCATGTAGCATGAAAAAAATGGGTTCAACTAGCAATGCCAAGGAGATCTTAGTAAGGCTATGATGAGGTATGATGGTGAGTAGGGCATTAATGATTGTCCTTAAATTGATTAATCCTAACTTGATATTAATTTAATGATAAGGGAACCTCATTGTACAATATTGGTATTATTTTAGTAGTCACTTATAAGAATTGAAGGTTTCTAGTTTTTTACTCCAATATTCTATGAAAATGATCCTCTAAAGTTAGGTGTAGGAGGTTTTCACTAGTCGGATTACATTATCCTTGATTGTTTGATAAGTTATCAACTACTTGAAGAGTGTTTGTAAGATATTAGGAATATTTCTATAAATAGTGCTAAATTGTTATGTGCAAGAGTATTCATAGTGAGAATTTTATGTCATAACATTGTAATATTTTTCTAGACAAATGGATAAAAAAAATTCATAAAAAAATTTAGAGCTTCTATATGATAAATTTGTAAAAGAAATAACATTATAGATATTATTATATTGATATCTTATGATTTAGTGTGGAATACCATTTAAGTAATAGGAGGGTGATTGTAGTTAGATAGTTGCTAGAAATAAAATAATGATAGGTAGGTAAAGATAGTTAAACAATAATATTTGAGTAATAATGATCAGGTAATAATTGTCGATGATGATGATCAATTGATGGAGATTATATAGCAATAATCGAATGATAAACATTGGGTAATGATGATTAATCGATAATAGTTAATAGAAGTGATAATTAATGTCAATCATTAGATATGGCTCCAAAACTATTTAGATCTTCAAACTCTTTCTAATTTGAGGAACTTACATACAAATCATACAAATCTTATGCATTTGCATATCTAACACCAAAATTTGATATTTACAAATATAACATTTTCATATGCATGAGGGGTGGATTTCACTTTAAAAATTGTATGATGGTGCGATTTTTTTTATGTAATAATAAAGATTTGAGTGTTATTTATGTAAGTTTAAAAGTTTAGGTGTTAGATATGTAAATATATAAAAATTGTTTGCTATGTGTGTTAATGCCCCCAACAATTTCATGTGAATAGTGAGGGTTTATTTATAAATTTTTAGAATTGTCATTTTGATAAAAATTGAGGTATTATAGGCGACCTGATGAGGTATTTCTTCCCGCATTCTTGAACTTTAATGAATTTAGGGTTTTCTCTATTGTTCTCACCGTCGAGTAGGAGAACATTTGGAAAATTTGAGTTCTTTAAATGAACAAAGACTGTTTACTGGTATTTGGAGATATTTTGCATGTGTACTCTGCATGTCTGTATACATTCGTTATTTTCAAATTTTTGAACTGTTGGGCTTGCCATATGTTTAATATATCACATTGTAGAATGTTTGATGATGTTTCATGAACGATTTGATGAATTTTGGGGCTTGTTTGGATATAATATGGTCAGTCGATGGCATTACAATTTATTTGTAGGTTGATTAATGGATGTTTGCTTGATTTTTTATGTACTCTATGTAGAGGAAATTTGTCATTTTTTAAAAGACTTCAGACCCTGTTTGGATATAATATGTTCAGTATATGGCTTTAGAAGTAGTTTGAATGCTGATTGGTAGGTTTTTAGGGCTTGTTTGCATGTGTGCTGTCTGTACTCTCTGGAGAGTATTTTTCAATTTCTTTCGATTTTAAACCCTCTTTGTAGAGAATATGTTTAATAGATTCAATTAGAAGTAATTTGGTACATTTGGTTGATTTTTTTAGAGTTTTGCATCACTCTCTGAGCATTTTCTCTTTTTTCAATTTCTTTGTTTGGAGGAAATATGTTCATTACATTCCATTATAAATTTGGAGGTTGATTAATTTTAGGGAGTTTTGCATCTATACTCTCTGAGAGTACAAAGCATTTTTTCTCATTTTCTTCTAGTTTCTTTGACCTATTTGGAGGAAATATATTCATTACATTATATTAGAAGAAATTTGAAGGTTGTTTGGTTGATTTTTAGAGTTTTCTCAGCTGCTGTCGACTTCTCGTCCTCCCATGACCCTCCAAGCGCCATTGACCTCAACCTCCACCATCTCCTGGCCTTTCTCAGGAACTCGCCTCCCTCATCTCAACTCAATGCTCAGTGCATCCTCCGCCTCGATTTTACTCATCGCTTCTCTCTCCCCTTCCAGTTGGCCATTAGATCTCACGCGATAGAGTTTGTATGGTTGGGCTCACGTGATCATGATGGGGATTACATGAGGAATGAAGAACTTGATCAGGCGTGCTTAATAATGAGGTGATCCGGCTCTATGAAGAACATCATGATTCATCGCAGGAAATGGGGCGTTAGCAGATCTTATGGGGCGGCGAAAAGGCGATGTTGAAGAAGGATAACAGGCTTGATGAAGTTGATCATCTGGTGAAAAAAGAGCCATCATCGGTCGTACGATCCATCTATTGCTTTGAGTGATGTTGGACGGAGTGAGTACGATGAGCAGCTTGTGGCTGAGCGAGAGGAAGTGAGGGATGGCTTGAATTATATAAGGGTTAGTGCTGTACTACTAACGAAATTTGATAGTTTCCCTTATCAAGTCTAGATAAACTAAATTCCTAAGTAATGTATATATATATTATTTAATTTATCATATTCTAATAATCTTATCATAAATCATATTAATTTAATGAATATATCAAATAATTAATGAAAATGTTTATAAATAAGGAAATTAATTATAAAGATTTTATTTTTTAAAATCCTTGTCAAGATAGGCTTCCATTAGAGAGTTCATTCATAACTTTTAATATAGAGAAGTGAGTGCAAAAAAAATAATGAGCATTCGTTAATCTGTCCCTCATAAGTTCTTGATAATCCTTCAATTTATAATAAACTATTTAACAAAAAGTTTTTAAAAGTTGGCAAAGATGTGGATAGTCTCATTGGAGAGAGAATAGAACCAAGTGACTATCAGCCAATGAACTATTGTAAACAAGACCAAATAAAAGAATACATTAGATGTTTTCTTGAATATGTGTGATTGTCAAATAGTGGACGGTGTGTAAATTAGAGGACCCAATATAAGAATTAATTGTAGGTAGGTTAAACCTTATCATAATATGATGTTAGAGAATTGCATTAATCAAAGATAATAACTCTTAGAACTAAAGTGTAAATTTATGTCTCTTAAATAGAATTTATTCTTAATATAGCATTAAAATTCATCAGATATAACATTATGAGAGATTTCAATAAGGTGATATTGAGTTGTCCACTAAAGTGTGATGATTATTTGTTAATTATGTATTTATATGTCTAATATCTAAATTTTTATTTTTTTATATATATAATATTCAAATATTTATTAGATAAATATATATATATATATATATATATATATATATATATATATATATATATATATATATATATATATATATATATATATATTCACACATGCATAGGATCAATCTAATAAATTAATCAAAATAGATGAGAGCAAGTTGACATATTGATAAGAGGTTAGGCTGAAGATACCTCATGAATATTATAAAATGATGAAGATAAGATCAGGAAAGACAAAATTAATTACACGATTCCCAATATTGACCGCAATATTCACCCACTACACACCGCCTCTATCAATGTTGATCCATTAGAAATGTCGTCCAGGTAACACATCTATTAATATACTAATCATAATTAAATTTATTATAATTAATTAGATATTATTTAAATTATTTGATGATATTTTAAAAAAAAAATTAATCATATGTATCAGTTTAGAAAGCGAGCGAGCTTGTCGGATGTTGTTAGGTGTTCGACTTCGTTTATTTATTTATTTGTTCAAATTGCGCGTTTGAAAGCTTAGTTTATAGAGTGTTGGTGTTATCGAAAATTATTAGTTTCATTTTAGGCTCTCTCGATTATTTTTTTTAATAATATTTATTTTTCTTAATTTTCATTTAAAATTTAAAAAATTAAAAAAGTAAAAAAAATAATTAATGGAATCTTATACAGTAAAAAAAATTAAGTACTATTGGCAAAAATTGAAACTAAAAGATATATAAAATAATGATATACAATCAAAATTTTATTTTTACAGTTAAAAAAATTTAGTTATATAGTAAAAATAATTAAGTAATATTAGCAAAAAGTTAAGTAAAGATTTAATTAATTGAAACTAAAAGATATACAATCAGAAATATTTATTTTTACATAAAATTGAATACAATTTAAAAATGCTATTATCAATATTTACAAATTTACAACTTACTAGAATAAATTTCATAAAATTTACATGATCATATACAAGTAACAATTTGATTCAATAAAAGCTAACAAAATAGTGATATTACAATTCTAAATCCAATCCAATCCATAAGCTTCAAGCCTTCAAGTCTTCAAGCCAATCTTCAAAATAGTAATCTCATGTAAATAAAACAACAAGAAAATATGAAATAAATATTATGAATGAGCTCAAAAATTAAAATAAATAATCATTGATGCAATAGCTTGGTGGTATTGAATTTTAAACATTCAAAAAATTGACAAAATGCAAGATTGATAATAATAAGTGTAGGAAAAAACATGAAATGAACATTGAATAAGCTAAAATTAGAATGAGTAAGAAGGAAAAAATGTAAAACAAAACTTTGTACGTAATATAATAACAAAGAACAATTAGAAATCACAAAAAATTAAATTGAATGTTTGAAAATACATACAACCAACTATCAAGCTAAGTTTCATCTCATACATCTATTTAGTTTTTCCATTAGCCATTAACGTAATATCACAAGTGATATTACACATTAATAAGCATCATTACACATTAATCCCACCCCAAACTCAAATGTCATCAAACCCAGGCAGAACCAGAAAGAGAAACCAAGCCAGAATCACCCAAGAGTCAAGACAGCATTCAACAGCCCCCCAAACTCCGAAGGTCATCAAGCCAAAAGCACCTAAGACATAAACCAAACCCGAAGACAGAAACCAAGCCAGAATCACCTAAGAGTCAAGACAACAGCCCCCCAAACTCCAAATGTCAAAGAGAAACCAAACTAGAGAAGGCAAGAAATCACCCAGAGTCAAAGGCATTTTCCAAACTCAAAAGTCATCAAGAAACACGAAGACAAAAAGCCGGGATCACCCAAGTGTCAAGACCCCAAACTCAAATGTCATCAAGACATAAAAAAACCCAGAAGGCAAATCCAGGAATCAAGAGCAAGCATTCTGCCAAACTCCAAAGGTCATCAAGCCAAAAGCACCTAAGACAGAAACCAAACCCGAAGCCAGAAACCAAGCTAGAATCACCCAAGAGTCAAGACAAAAGCCCCCCAAACTCCAAATGTCATCAAGCCCAAGATAGAAACCAAACCAGAAGATAAATGCCTATCAACACCAACACTTAGTTAATAACAAACTCAAGGCTCGCTAATAAAAAATATAACCATGCTAACAAAGTCATCCTCAAGTGTCAACCACCGATGTTACGAGAATAATCTCAAGCAAGATAGCCAACTATTAAGATGCCAAAAAATAATCTCAAACTGATGAAACATAAACATAATTATAAATAGCTATATTATTACATGTCCAAATTAAATAGCACAACTATATGTCCAAATTAAACGAAAAGCTAAGTCCAAATTAAGCATACAAATGTAAGTCCAAATTTAATAGCATAAATGAAAATTAGATTGAAAAGAGTAAATGCAAGATGATTTATTGATGCTTAGTATCCTTCTCCATTACTAAACATTTTTCGGCAATTTCACGTAAAAATTCTCCTCCTCCATTAACTCTTGCTGAAATAAAAGTATATAATGAGAGAATGAAATTTATCAGATATATTAAATAGATTGCTCTTAGTTGGAAATGTACCAAAGGATTTTTTTTGTATGTTGCTGATCCAACCCGCATACAAACAAGTGCATTGACTATTTTTGGAGATAAAGAGCCCCTGTAATCATCAGGAACTGTACCACCAGCACAAAATGCAGATTCAGATGCAACAGTGGTTATGAGAATTGTTAAAACATCCTTAGCCATTTTGGATAAAATAGGATACTTGAGAGTACTCATCTTCCACCATTCAAGAACATCAAACGAATCATTATTGCACAAGTATAATCCCTCCTCCAAATAAGTTTGCAAATCAGATGGTTGAATAGAACCGAAATAAACAATAAAATCCTAAATACAATCAAAATTTGATGAAAATGGCACATCAATAGTTGTGAAGATCCACTAGAATTGAAGAGCTTGAGTACTAGTATCGAATATTGATTGTAGATTTTAACATCCTCAACACTCTTAATCTTGGATTCTACCTGAACTAGAGTATATTTTAGAAATGTGGAAGTAATGAATTTCATTTTCAAATGTGGATCAAGTACATCATACGACATAAATTGTATTCTCCGGTATTTGTCAAATTTAATTTTCATAACAATGATCATTTGCTTGATGAATTCATCGACAAATTGCATTCTTCAATAAGTAGTTTCTTTTACATTTATGAGATAGAAATATATTTGTAGTTGGATAAGAAGAACATGAAATCATTTATCACATTATGAAAAAACAGAAAGAAATCTTATAATCTTGCTCATAGCTATACCACTCAATTTAACCACTTATAGTTGGAATCTTGAGCTGCATAATGAATGAACACATTGCGGTAAATAAAAGCAGACTCAAGCATTAAGTAAGTAGAGTTCCATCTTGTAGGAACATCAATGCATAATCCCTTTGAAGTGGGGATCCCTAATTATTTTTCCACTACAATAAACTTATATAATCGTAAAGGAGACTTTTTAATGTATTTTATTGTCTCCCTGATTTTATGTGTTATTTGTTGCACCTCTTTCAAACCATCTTGAACCATTATATTCAAGATGTGAGCACAACATCTAACATGAAAGAAATGACCCTGAAAATGTAACTTTCTCTAGTGAAAATATATAGCAACTAATTTTATCGATCTACTATCGACTCAAAAATTGAAGAGTAAAATAATAGGACAAATTAGAATGAGAAGAGTAAAAAAAAATAAAATCAATATATAGTAAAAATCCATGCCAACAGAGATGAAAATAATATATATAAGAACAAATGAGAATGAGAAGTGTAAAAGAAAATGAAAAATCAAACAAAGATAGCCATATATAGTATCCAGAGACAACAAAATAATGGCGGACAAACCGGTGCAATTCACAAGCATTTCAATAACCTACAGGAATAACCGAATCATCCACAACACAAGCATAGCGCATAAGGTGGAGAATATCCTGAGGATTAACCGAATAAGCACTTCAAGCATTTCAATAATAGGATAGCTAACTCAAGTCATCAAATGAAAATCAAAAATCGAGTAAAATTAAGAGCATTTCTCCTTTTAACATGAAACCAAAGTAAGAGGAGGATTAGAGAATTTCTATATATAGATCATAGCATAACTCAACAAGAGTGTAATTGCTTCAACATATACACATTAAAAAGAAATATATAGATTGTGAGGGAGAAGAGTTAAGAGAATGATAGCACATGCAAAAAAGTCCCAAGTAGAAGCTTGATAAAAAAAAAATAAAAAAAAACAGAGAAGTATCAGGTTTGGCTCTTACAGATATGTTGCATTGTAACTCACTCATAACTCTTGCTAAGAAGAGTAAAATCCACGAGCAGGAGAAGAAACTAGAAAGTGACGGAGGGACTTACGGAGGCAAAATCTCGAGAGAGACTCGAGAGATCGAGATGTGTAGCCCGGTCATTCGCATGAGGAAGGTATATATCCTTGTTTTAACTAGCTTGAGATAAATATTGTATATATGATATTACCCTAAATATTACCTTACCTTATCATAATTAAAAAATCCCTAAAATTGAAATTATAATATATTTTAACTTATTTGATTTAAAATGTTATCAACTAATTTAATTATTAAATTAAATATAATTTCTAAAAATATTTAATGACATAAATTATATTTTAAATAAAATTTTATATAATTAATTATAATTATTTATTTATTTCAAGCTAAATTGAGCCGAACACGATCGAACAAAGGATTGTTCGTGTTCGGCTCATTTATAAATCAAGCTTGAAAAATTTGTTCATGTTAGCAGTTAGAACAGAAGTATTCACGACAACGAGCTTTTTTTGGCATGTGTCATAAAAAATTTCATTTAATTATGTATAAATCTCAGTGCAACTTATATATAAAAAAATTTTGAATTAAATTTTGGACTATTTGAATTCTAAATATATATATAAATAAAATGAATGTTTTGATAAGATGAGTCTAATAATAATAAAAGCATTTATAGTAAAAATAATGTGATATTAATTGAACCAAATTTTTTAAAATTTTAAATAAAAAGGCTTAAAATAGTTTTAACGAAGGTGAAAACCGGATCGGAAGAGAGAGAGAGATTCAAGATTCAAAGGTTCGATCGGGGTTGAATCGGGGTTAAACCGGATTATTTAATTAATATTAATTTAAGTAAATGATAAAATAATATAAATATATAAGAATGAATAAATAAAATAAATATATAAATAATATTTTTAATAATTATTAATTTTAAGATTGATATATAATATATTATATATAATAAATATAATTATGTATATATTAAATATATTTAAAATCTTAAGAAATGATAATATGAATTTATAAATACAAATATAATTTATCATAAGAATATAATTTATTAAAATTATAGTTTATAATAAAAAAAATAGAATAAAAAAATATTTTAAAAGCCTTGTTAAATATAAATAATATATAAAATATTTAAGCATATTATTATAATTCATGACATATGTATATTAAAAAGATTTAAAATTTAAAATTTGATAATGTAAGTTTTTATAAATATAATATATAATCTAGAAATATAAGATTACAATATAAAAAAAAGTATATTAAAAATATTTATAAAATAATATAATGAATTTATATTCTTAAAAAAATATTATAAATTATAATTTATAAAGAAAATATAAAGTAAATAATTAAAATATTATCTTTTATTCTTATATTTTAAATCTCATTTGATATTACTAAAGCTCACATCATATAATTCAAAATTTCAATCATAAAGCCAAAAGTTTCTCCATATTCAACTATTTTAGTTCACATCATAAAGAAGGAAGGTTGTACTATTTATATTGAAAAAATAGAGCTCCTGAGAGCTTGTAATATATTTAAGCATATTATTATAATTCATGACATATGTATATTAAACGGATTTAAAATTTAAAACTTTTGGTAATGTAAGTTTATGAATATAAATATAATTTATAATATAGAAATATAAGATTACAATATTAAAAAAAAGTATATTGAAAAATTTATAGAATATTTATAAAATAATATTATTTAGTCTCACATCATAAAGAGAAGATGGTATTGTATTTATATTGAAAAGTATAGCTATTAAAATGAGTTTGTAATATATTTAGAATAATTTGGTGGACAAATTATTTATTTAATTCAAGCACATTTATAATTATAAAATTAGTTTTAAAATTATATAATTTCATCTAAAAATATTTTAAAAATATATTTCATTAAATTTAATATTTAAATATAATATTTATAAATTTTAATTAAACCGGTGATTTTAAAACATTTTTTAAAACTTATTGGTTTTAACTTCTTTTAGACCTTAGGAAGAAAAGGAATAGTTCTTCCTAAAGACTTGGAAGACTTCAGTGAAAAAATAAAACGTGGCTTTTATTTTTTTATTTTATTTTATTATTATTATTTTCTCTATGCAAAGTAGAATGAAAGCTTTTTTGTATAGAACTTGGATTTCAACATAACCTTGGTAAACCTATGGTTAATCATACTTAGATCCCTTAGCTATTATCAATGGTGGAATCAATGGGAGTTGCTTAATATCATTTAACAAAGCTAGGCAAGTGTATTCCATCCCTATTTAGAAAATTCAAATTGATTAAGTACATTTAAAGTTATTCTTTTACTTACCTAACTTTATTTAAGTTTTGCTACTATAACTTGGTTAACCATTGTGAATGGTTAATAATGGGAGTGATTAAAGCCAATATAGACTAAAATTGAGTAATTTTATAATGATTAATTATACTCTCTTGGTTCAAACAATTTCCAAATGTATCCTATTTAGACACATTGAAACATTGGACTTAATTAATTGAAATAAAGGGTTCAAATGAGTTTGTGGTATTTCTAATATCCTTTCATGGGTTTGATTTAATTTGAGTATTTGGTTAGACAAATTTATTTTAGAAAGTAAATGTTGGGGTTTATGCTTGGATTTGAAATATTTGACCAACTTTGGCCAAACCCATTGTCAACCATGATGGGATTTGGTTAAAATCATATTTAGAATATTATAATGAAGCTTAACTCCAATTAATTAGATCATTCATAGTGATTAACCCTATTTTAACTCATTTGACCTATTTTGGTTAAATAATGAGTTAAATTGAGTCATACCAAATTAAGTCTATTGACCAACTATATGATTTAAGCGGAAGAATACAAATATATATTCTATGAAAACATTTTATCATTACTTTTGGCTCATTTGTTTTAATAAATTATGTATTTGATCACATTGGGTTATTTAAGATTAATTTGGTCAACTTAGGTTCAACTAACCCATTCTCCCATATTTAACAAGTTTTTATTAACCTAGGCACATCCTAATAAACTCTTAGGTTCATGTAGACAAAATGAAGTGAGGGCCTATAGAATTGAGCTTTCTATAGATTCTATTATTTTCTTTCAATTCAACATGAACCAAATTCTATTTATGTTAACCCCATGAGTCTTCACATAATATTCTAAAATTTGATGATCACAAATATTTTTAGTTAAATAATTATTTTCACTAATCAGTTGTATGTGCAAGCTGTGATGTCCTTTCAATATAGAAACTTCAATTAAGCAGCCTAATAATAATTAACTATGAGAGCACAAATAATAGTTAATTTTCAAAAAATTGATAAAAAAAACAGCCTATAAAGACTAAAATTGAGGATAGATGCCAAAAAACTCAAGTCAAGTCCAAATGTTATGTTGTTATTTTTAGTATTTATATTTTTTATTTGTCTCCATGCATTTAGCATGTGAATGATTAAAAGCTACTAAACACACACACACACTGAAAGAATATAAACAAAAAAATTTTTTTAAAATTTAAAAATTTGTTTAAGAGAAATAATACAATATAATCTACACTATGTGATTATTCATATTTGCAAACCATTTTCAGCCACCATAATTAAAGCGATTCTCTTAAATTTTTTTGTTGAGGATTGACTCATCCTTCCTTAAATCTTCTAAGCACTAGGATTTTCCTAGTCATGACACTTCTAGTGATTAAGAGAATAATAAACCCAAGTAGAGACTTAAGAAGGCATACCCCTAGCTTAGATCACACCAGGGTAAATAGGTCCTACCTATCCATGGCCTAAACCAAAATCCATGCTTCTACACTCATTTAAAACCAACTCCAAAGCCAACAACCTTGTAGGGTGTGCATTATTTGGTTTTAAAAAAAAAATCAACCAAAGTTTTTGAGTAATTTGGTTCATTTTGAACTTAATAATTTGGATTTTGGTTTTAATTAATGAAATCTTTGGTTTTTGGTTTTTGGATTGGTTTGTTAAATAAAATTTTGGATGGAACCAAATAAACCAAAGTAATTATATGATATACGATATTATTAATTTATATATTATAGGCTTATAGTAAGAATTATAAATATAAACTACTATTGCTTGTTCATTATTTTAATAAAATATTATGCAAATAATTTTAAATGTAGTGAACTTGGTTTATCCAAAACCAAACCAAAATAACCAAATTGTTATTCAATTTGTTTGGTTTTACATTTTATTTTTGGTTTGGTTCAATATTTTTAGAATCCAAAACCAATTGGTTTTAAAAATTTATCATCCAATCCATCCAAATCAACCAAACATACACCTACAACCAACCTCAATTGGATTTTTTCATATCCAAGCTCCAAGACAAATCAATTTAACTCTTAACTAAATCAATTTTGTCATCATCCTATGGATCCAACCCAAAGCCTATTCAATTGAAACCAATCCAATCAATTTTCACAAAAGCACTCCAGTCATCCAAACCTATTTCAAACTCTTCCAAATCCCAATCAAAACCAATTGAATCTAATCAACCCAAGTTAGCCCATTTGGCCTAAAGGGTCCAAATGAGCTAAAAAATTAAATCAATTTAAATCAAAGCCATCAATCAATCCTAAATCACTCATCAAACTCAATCTAATCTAATTAAACTTAATTGATCCATTTGGCCCACTTCACCCGAAAGTGATCTAAAGGGCCAAGTTGATCGAAACTTTAATCCAACCAAAATTTGATTGAATCATCAATCTCCTCTCTCAATGTTTGATCATCCTCGATCGACCAATTATAATCAATTGGGCCCCAATTTAATTTGACCAAGTTGAGTTGACCAATTAACTCATATGAGCCAAAATGAACCAAATCTCATTCTAACTTCAATTGATTGAAATCAATGACTCCCTCAATCATAAATTCATATTGAACATGACTTGACCACCAATTGGGCCAATCCAAGCCAATTTGACCTCTTAACCCAACTTGACCTAATTTGACCTAAAGGGCCAAATAATCCTAAATCAAATTGATTTAAATCAATGACTCAAATCCATCATAAATTGATTGTTGAACATGATTCAACATTCAACATTCAATTGAACCCAATTTAATCAAATAAACCAATTGACCCATTTATTTAATTTGACCTAAAGTATCAAATTGAACCAAACTCATTCTCAAATCCAAATCAATTCAAATAAACACCTACAATCATTCTCAAATCATCATTTGAACCTAAAACCAACTCTCCACTCAATTTGACCAATTTGATAAAATTGGTTTCATATGAGTCAAATGTAAATCCACTTCAAATTAAATCAAACCAATGACACCAATACACTCCAAATGATCAAATGAACTTACCCAAATCATCAATTTGACCCAATTTGACCAATTGATCACCCCACTAAATTGAATTTGACTCATATGGGTCAAATTGAGCCAAAACCAAGTCCAAACCAAACCAAACTTGGCATGACTCATCTTTGGGTCATGGGTTAGCCTAAATGAACCCATGGTAAACCCAATTTGGGTCAAAACTCATGAACCAACCCACCAAAATGAGATAAAATCCCCATTTAGATGGTCTCACTCACCCATGACCACCCCAGCTCATTTTGGACACTTGGACCACTGACCCAACCCATTGCTGGTTCAGCCTTAGGTCATGAGAGGGTGAGCTTACCCCTCAGCCCACCATTAGTTCACTTGGGGGAGGAGGTACACTTGCTAGCCCTTGCGGCTCCAGCCTCTCCTCTCCACCTCGGATCCACTATCATCTCACCTAGGGACCTGGGTGAGCCAATCTCGGTTGGTTCACTTGGGAGAGTATATTCATCTCCATCCATTCAAACGTCATAGAGCTTCCCTAAGTGATTTTGAGGAGTCAGGCCTTCCGATCCTCTGCACCCCATCGTGACACCAAGCTCCAGTTCAAACCTGAGCCCTCTCGTCCACCCTCACTTGAACTGCACCAAACTTCTATTAACTTATCCCACACCTTCCCCAAGCTCCGTGAGTGAAATGAATCGATTCCGATTAAGAGACCACTCACTCAGACCAAGTCCAATGATTATCATTTGGTCTGGTCTACGAGGTGTGAGGCAACTCAAGAGTTTCTCAGAAACTTCTTCAAGGCAAAGCTACCTCGGTTGGCTGGGTCTTGAGCTCCAACGAGGTAAATTCTAGCCTAGAAAATCCCTAGGTGTTGGTCTTTTGTGAATTTAATGATTTCATGCGATTTCCATCATCTCCTTAGACATTTTGGAGTCAATCGGCCTCACGAGCTCGATGAGCTCGGTCGAATGGAAGGTGAACGGTGTCCATCTTCGGGGATGATGGATCATCCGTTTATTATTTGTGTGATTATATGATTTAATTTGTTAGAAAAACTGATTTTATCCTTTAGATATCATGACATTAATCCCCGGCGTTCAATCCGAGATTGGATGGTGGGCCGTCGCCACGGCGTTTTAAATACTATCCCATACCGCGTGGAAAGCGGCGTTAAGGGCTAATTAAGTGTTTAAAATGTGTTTAATCACTTTGAGAAAATCATAATTAATTATAAAAATCCTTAAAATATGAGTAAACCCATTTTGAAAAGGGTAAATAGAGGAGAATTTAATAAAAATAAAATCCTAATGTTTTGAGCTTAGGTTTGAAGTTCATTTGGAATTGAGTCTTGTGCCTCCCATAATATTCTTGAGATTTTGTTAGGTAATTAGAAGAGTTTGAAATTTAAATCTTAACTCTCATTAAGTGATTTAATACTTATTGAAAATGCCAAACATTAAAATTAATTAATTAAACTTGATTAATCATTATTAACAATGAGGGATGATGATGGAAAATAATTGGGACCTTTTTCCTAGTTATTTTTCTAAGTAAATTTCCATGGGAAGGTTAATTAATGCATGGATTATTTGAGAATTAATTATGCAATTAATGGTAAAATTAATTCAAATTTAGATGATAATTAGATCAAATAATTTAATTTGAATTTGTGGGTTCCTCTTTATGTGTTTAATAACATAAAGATCCTTAAGGAACATATGGTTAACACATGGGTGTGAGAAAATCATGTAAGTATTTAATTAGATCCCTCATTAATTTAATTAATATTTAATCATCGGTAATTGCATTAGATCTTACTAGGAACATTGCAAATTTTAATTTCTCATTGTCTTGTCATTAGGGGCTCATGGTTAAGTGGTTAATTAAAATTAAAGAGACTTTGGAAAGAGAAATTAAATGAATTGCTTAATGATTGAAACTTAGTTAATCCAAAAAAATCACTTAATTATATTTTCTTTAAATATATTAAGTCACTCACATGGTATGGGGTAAATATTATCTCTCCTCTAAGTTTAATAATTCAAATCCAAAATTAAACTACATAACAACTTTGGTTGATCTTAAATAGTTTTAACTTGATTGACTTAGGAATTAATGTGATTGAATGTATTATGTGATAATGTTTAACTATTCTTTTTCAATCATTGTAATTTGTATGTCACTTGATATCATGCATTCATATTTTCAAATAAAAGAAACAAATGAATATAATTATATATATCTAAGTTGTATGTGTTAAATTAATCCAATTATATATATGTATTATCACTAATAAATTTCAAAATAATTTTAAAAGTTATAAATAAATAATGAAGATTTAAATAGATGGGTCAAGAGATACTAAGATAACCATGGCTTCATATCAACCACAACATACTTGGGCTTACAAAGCGCCATCCACGAGGACATTCACTAACTATCATTTTTTTTTTTAGGGAAACCCCATGATACGGGGTATTTTGTCCACAAAAAAATTACAAGATCCTTAAAAGGGGTTAAAATCATGAACTCATCAAGAGCTACAATCATAAGGGTAAAACCCCAATCTAAGTACATCCAAAATCATAAGAAAGCATTAAAACAATCAAAGGGTACATGATTTACATAATAAGGTAAAAATGTACTAAGCAATATCGAGGACAGTATACTGAGAAACCCAAAAGAGGGAGAGCAAAAAAAGATATGAGTTAAGGTAATGGACAACAAATAGAGGAAAACAACATAGAGTGAGAATGATAGTAAGGAAATGTGATAGAAGGCTCAAACATCACATCATGTTAATGCAAATATGAGCATCCAAACTTGTAAGGGTTACATCACATGAGCTACTCAACCAATAGAAAGTGAGGTCATCACCATCATCAACAAAAACCTAGAGAGGGAAACATCCAGGTTGTTGATAGTATTGTGAGCTTTATAACTTGCAAACCTAGTCAAAATTATATCAAATTATAGGTAGTGGTAGGGTGAAAAGTGGGAGTCTCATTCAAGAAAATTTCATCAAAATAGCCTTCTTGACATGAGAATACATAAACCTAAGAGAGTGAGCCAACTTAGTATCACATGAGTAGCGTCATTAAAGAGATTAAATAGAGACAGAACAAGAAACTGTTATAGTGATGAGCTTATAATTAACACCATCCCAATAGAATATATGATAGAAAACGTCGAAACCTCCATATAAATGTCCTTGGGAGAAGGAAAGCATCATATCTCTGGAATGAAATGCCAACATCCAAAATAAGCACAAAATATTGCATTTTAAAAACCAATAGATTCAGGGTTCCATTTAGATAATTCAGTCATAAAATGAATAGAACCGTAGTAATCCGGTAGATATCATAGTCATTCTTGGAACATCAACCAAGAAGAAAAAGCGGTGAGGAATTATTCACGGGACATATTTTTCCAAGAGATGAGAAAATAGCATAACCAACATATAATGAAATCAAAATAAACCAAGATCTTGAAGTGACAAAAAGCGACAAGGTATAATGAGATGAAGCCAATTGTAACAACCAACCAAAAATAAAACCCAGTAAATGTATTTAGAGCGAATTCCAATAGCAACATTGTTGTCATTCGATATTATCGATAATCGATTAGATAAAATGATAATATGTGCACCATAGTCACCTAAAGGAAGAAGACCCTGGCAGCAGGTAATATTTACTCACGCCATATCATACTTTTCCAACTGGGATTAGAAAGCAAAACCAATGCGGGATGAAATTAAGAGCCGAGCAACCAGAACGGCGTGAGCTAAAGAAATGCATCCGGTTAACAACCAAAAATAATTATCCGAAAAAATCTGAAGCGGTTCCAAAGCAATCAGCGCTCTGGTGATCGGATCAATATCAATCCAGAGAAATTTACAGTATTTATTCCATAGGCAGCTCAAGTTAACATCAAACACAAGAAACCATAAAAGAGATATTCATTCTGGGACCAACAACCCATTGAATGAAAAGAGGCAACAATGCCTTTAAGTAAATGTAATTAAAATTAAGAGGACCGATTCCAGACTCAACAAAATCATAAAGCACATAGGGTGCTTCATCATTCAAATATGAAGACAAGATGTAATGCCTTACAAATAATATTAAGATCTAATGTAAGGCAAACCCATCTTGTCAATAACAATCCTTGTAAGTGTTTAGGAATAGAATGTTTATCAAAATTAATGGGCTCATTCAATCTAGTTCCTAAGTTAGCAAAGTAATGTCAAGCCTCTCTTCCTCCATATATGAGTGATTTTGCAACAAATTTGATTGAGCAAAGTTTTAGTTTGCTTGAGTTAATAATATAATTCCACATTGCCATTTTTTTGACTGCGAGATCAATTAGTATTAAGGCATCCACTTCAAGCCGGATATTAAGCCAACCGTAAGGAAATGTCAAGAGCATTATAAAGCCATAAGTTCCAAAAGGGAGTTGGTACTAAGAGGATTAGCAAAGGCCAAGATAACATCACCCTTGAAATTTCTAAAGATGCCACCACATCCGAAGCATTAGGAGATCTGACTCCATCGGTGTTAATTTTGATGATATTATCATGTGGTTTGGCCCAATAAAGTATTTTGGCTTGATTAGAAGTGTTTGTATCGGTGTAAACCCAATTTTGACAAATTTACATCCTTTTAAGTGTTTATATTTAATAAGGTTGGCTTTAAATAAGTCACGGATTTTGAATTTAGTTTTGGCAATTATTTTGGAATGATTCATAGTTATATCGTTATGCTTAGCATCATTTCTAGCCATCCAAATGAACCGATAATAATGATCGCAATATTTTAATATGACCTTTATATTGTTTTCAAAGTATATCTTGAGGTGATAAATAGTAAGCGTATATTGTCAATGGAGAATAGATTATCGCAAAGCCAAAGTTTAGAGGCTCGCTCCCACTCTGGTGATTCACATTTTTAATATGGGGATTGACATTTGATGAAGATAAAACCTTTACCCCACATCAAGGTGTCAATAGGGACAAAGTTTTTAAGATACGTAGTAAGAATGAGTATGAGGTGGGGATATTGTTATGCCAAAGTCGAGCATACACTTTGGAATAATCACGAAGTTTCTTTGATCATAAGCCAAACATTTTAAAGCGAATTGTCATTGTGGGAGAGTTTAAAAAGAATGTCTTTTGTTGGGTGTAATGTGTATGTTATTTAGTTTGTCTAAAAAGGATGAAGGGATATAATCACTGAGCATGGAAAAGTTCCATTTATTATTATTCCAGAAAGATTTGACTTTGATGGTATCAATAGAGCATGAGGAAATTAATTCATCGAAAATTATTTCCAAGCGGTTATCTTGAAGAAGGAGTTTCGAGTTAATTCCCAAAAAAATTAAAGATTCGCCTTCCATTTGATATTACAAAGTCTTTTCCAAATAGGAGAAGCGTTAGTTTTATAAGAGCGTTCAATGGATGCTTAGATGAGATTTGTTTGTCATGAAGTTAGCCAAAGGCTATTGTTGCTTCTAAAATTCCACCAAAGTTTATGAGAATGTGTTGATGGTGTCTTTGATAGATTTACAGACCACCTTCCTCAAAGATGCCGATTTTGTGCCAAGAGGACCGTGTATTTTTGAGGAAGAGTATTAGACCCCAAAAAATTTATTAATTAGCCTCTCAATTCTATTAATGCAAAAGTTGGTTGGAGCGATAGTTTGAATAAGATAAAGAGGCATCGAGTTAAGGGTACTCTTAATCGGTGTTAACCTCCCTCCAAAGATAGAAAATGGTATTCCCAAGAGGAGATACGTTGGATATTTTATGGATTAATCAAAAGATAAGATCTTTTATGACCTTTGAAAAGAGAGTACCTAGATGATGAGTTGTTGTTGATGAAAGTTAGTGATCCTCGTTATATGATTAATCCTATTATTGTTGATTTTATTAGCGGTTATGAAACAACATTTATTTTTGTTAAGGAGGAGACCACTTTCTTTGCCAAATTTTTAAAGAATTTCATAATGGTTTTGGCGTGGTATAGAAGCATTGCGAAAATGATAAAATTATCGCAAAGCAAAGATGAGTAATGGGAAATCCACCTTGAGTTTTGTAAATCATACTTGGCTTATTATAGAATAGATCGGACTCTGGATAAGTAATCTACATATAATAAAAAATCAAGGAGATAATGGATCTCCTTGGCGTAAGCCATGTTTAGAGGTGAAGAAACCGATTCTCCATTAATGATAAAGAGAACCAAACATTAGTGAACAGTTTTTAATGAATAATGAATTCTTTTGAGAATCCAAAAGTTGAAGTATAGAAAAGAGGAATTCCCAAGAGAGATTGTCAAAGGCTTTAGAAATGTCGTTTGAAAGCAATGTTACCGCCTCTAATAGGTCAATATCATGAATCATTTCTTGAGCTAAAAGAATATTATCAGCTATAGTTCTCCCTTTAATGAAACCAGTTTGATTCTGGGAGATAATGTTCGGCAATAGAGGATTGATACGGTTGGTGATTATTTTGGCAATTAGTTTGTTAAAGAAGGTGCAAAGACTAATTAAAGTCATTCCAATTTTGTTGTTTTAGGGATAAGAATGATGGAGGTACTAGAGAAGGATCTAGGAAGGGGTTGCTGAAAAAGTCAATAACGGCATTAAATCGACTTAATAATGGACCAACCTGTTGAAAGAATATAGTTGTGTAACCATCGGTCCGCAGAATCAATTCATGCTTTGGAGCATTTAATTTCGAATCCATACATAAGAGAGGTGTTTTGGTCGAAGTAATCTTGAGGGAATGGATGAGGATTAAAAATAGGTTGATGTTGATTTAACAAATTTTGAAAATGTTGGATAACCGAATCTTTAATATCATTTTTATCCGATGTCCAATTATCATTATTGTTTTTAATTTTATAAATCGAGTTTAGAACTTTTCTTTTGTTGAAAAGCGTGGAAATATTTTGTGTTTTTACATGATAATATGTTTAGTAGCACTTTTTTGGCAATAAGTTTCCTCCATGTTTTGATATTTAATTATCTCTAGCTTCGTTGAGTTAGTCATTTTATTAGTGCGAAATGGACTTCTTCAAGAGAGCAAACAAGATCTTCCATTGTTTTAAGATTTACAAAATGTTTTAAAATGATGTTTATTCCACCATTTGAGGTTTGTTTTAATCTTTAAGTTTAAGCCAAAAGCGGATCATGCCTTTAATGGAGTTATCGGGGTGAATAGGGGATCCATGTTGGCAAATAAGTCATTGTGTTGCAACCACATATTTTGGAAAGCGAAAGGGGATAGTGCGGGTATTGAAGTAGGGGGCTTTCATGAATAGAAGAGGGCGTGGTGAGGTTCTACTTAAGTGTTCCTGAGGTAGGCCATTGATCAATCCAAAGATGGTTAAAAAGGATACGATCGAGACGTTGCCAAAGTCTAGAGTTGTTCCATGTGTAGTTGGAACCTGAAAACCCTATATCAAGAAGGTTACAGTCTAGAATCATATTAGTAAAATCTTCCATAGAATTAGTATTAGGAGAGGACCCTCCCCTTCGAGTAGAGAGGATGGTGTTGAAATCTCCAACCAACCGGGGTTGAGTGATGAGGAAGCTAAACATCTTAAGTTATTCCATAGGATGTTCCTAGGTTCATTACAAGATGCATAAATAAAAGAGCTCACCAGTGAAAACACCCAATATGTTAATCAATGTTGGTTGTCAAGGATATTGATCTGATAGAATTATTCCAAAACCAAATTTTGTTGTTAATGTTGTAAAAAATTAGGAAAACCTAGTGTTCTGTAGCATAATAGAAAATTAGTGGATGATAGTAAGGAGAGATATGTATGAGTATGCGACAAAGGCTTCGATTGCGACTAGAGTAGTACGAATGTTCCAAATGATAAAATTAATCATAATTGTTGGATTGGAAAAAATTGATTGGATGAGAATGAGGAGAAAGGAAAATTGATGTAGGGTTGATGAAGATCTTGTGATTGCGCATTTTAGCGTTGATTTTGAATGATTTCTTTTTCTTTTTTGAAAAGGATGTGTCCAAGGTGTCTCCATCGAAAAGGAATAGTTAGTGTGATCCAAAGTTTCATTATTAAGCAAAGGAATCGTGATGGTAATTTCCCTTCTTCCATATCGAGATGGTGATTAGTTATGCTATCATTTTGGCCATTCAAAGTGTTAGGGGAGGTAGGAATTGTTTCATCTTCTTTTCTAGATTAATGTTGTGTTATTTTTTTTTTGCTGATCCAAACTAAGATTTTCAGTGATGTTCCCAAGCCTAAGTTCATCGAATTTCTTTATTTTGGATCATTAGTTGCTGCATGTTACCATTGGGAATAGTAGTATAGGCATATTTTAAGTTCCCAAAACCAACTATGTCATCAATGTCATTGTTCAACACGATTAGTTTCCTTTTACCGACGATTATATAAAGAGGGATTTTGTGGAGGAGGATTATTTTGGTTTACTTTTGGCACATATGCCATTTTAGTGGGTTGTTCCTTAGTCACAAATAGGAATAGGAATTTTATTTTTTTTTGAGATGTGGATGTAAGATAAAACAATGTGTTCATGCCCATGGATTTTGCGGTGTACGAAGAGGAAAGTTTTCAAATTTTGATTATAACCCATTTTTTAGATCCAATCGGACTTCTTTTGGATGTTTTTTTGTTATATCAACTTCAACAAGTATCCAGTGCTCGAGGGATCTCACCGTAGCTTGATCAATTTGAAGAGGCCGTCCAAAGATAGCCCCCACAACAAACAAAACCTGATGTGTAACAAAGTGTATGCTCATGTTGGGCAAAGCAAGCCAAATAGGAACAATTGGGATTCCTCTTTAATATCAAAACTAGGTGTCCACTTAAGAAGTCGCGGCGTTAAAACAAAATAAGACGGCGTCTCTTGATAATCCAAGTCATTTGATAATTGAATTAGCATGCACGTCAGATCAATCATGAAAAGGTGCAAGTTTACTATGAAAAAGGAGCGAATATTTTCTAAGTTGTTTAAGGGTGAATTTACCAACGAAGTCAAATGGCTTAGCAAGAATTTCCACATCGAATCCAACACATGAGCATACCACGAATCGAGACATTAGTTTAACGAAGCGGATGGAGATTTACTAGAGAGAGCATCCTTGAAAGATTTAATGAGGTAAGGATAAAGGATCGTCGGGTGGTTTATATCAGAGTGCGGAAAAAACCATTTCACCATCCAAAGAGAGGTTTACCAACTAGGGCGAGGGGAGATTACCAAATCGGAACAAAAAAAGATTGATCGATCGGAAGCAAGCACGAGAGAACGCAGGTAGGTTTAGGAGCGTCGACTTAATCTTGAAAACAATAATAATGGCTTGATGAGCTAACTATCATCATTGTCATATTTCATCATTAAATAAATTGGGAAAATATTTAGCTAAAGTTGTTATGCATTATGTCCCATGCAATTTGATTATATTGCAATAAATATTTTTAGGTTAGGCTTAAGATTTTCATGAAATCATTTAAAATCATCATGGATTAATAGAAAAATATTATGAGAAATCATAAAGCGCACTATTTTAAAATCAGATCGGGATATGGTCTTTGTGAACTAGGTATACTTTTATCTTTAAAACCCTTTTGTTTGAACAAAAGTGAATCGATTTGAACTTTAATGAGTAGATATTATTATATAAAACGGCGGTCCAAATTAAGTTCATTTAAACACTTTTAATTCTTTAATGAAATGATTAAAATTTTAAAATAATAATTAAACATGACATTTTAATAAATATTTTTAAAATAATTTTAATAAATCTTAAATTTTTTATTATTAATAATATAAGTTTAGACAAATTAATTTATAATATACTTATCAAACCACCAAACAATGCCACCAGTTAGGTAGGTCTCAAACTTTTTATTGAAAGCTCTTTTTTTTTCTATATAAAAAGTGTCTAGCTTTCTTTTGTGATGTGAGACAAAATGGTTTAGTAATATGTTCAAACTTAACTTCGGCTGTAGGATTAAGAAATGGGGCTAGAGAGCTGGGATATAAGAATATAAGAATATAAGAATAATATTTCAATTTTAAATTCTATATTTTTAATACAAACTATATTTTTATACATTATATTTTATTATATTTTATACTTATATTCATAAACTTATTTAATAAATTTTTAGATATATTTAATATACTCATCTAAATTTATAACATACAAATAATTATATCTTAATGAGTTTTATGTCAATCTTTAAATTTATAATTAGTAGAAATATTATTTATGTATTTTTATTTATTTTGTATTATATATTTATCATATATTTAAATTCATGTATCATTTAATTAAATTAATATTTAATTATTTTAATATTTATTATATTATGTGATTCAACTCTAGTCGAACCACTTGAGGTTTCCCAAATCTTTAAGTTGAACTTATTTATGAAGTAATAATTTAAATTATTTATTATAGATGAAGAGGTCCACTGATGATAATGTCATCCACATAGACTAATAGTGAGATTTGTCACTTTGTTTGAGATAAATAGCATATGGATTTAACAAGCATGCTATCATATACCTCTTATGTTTGTAAGAAAAAAAAGTAAAGGAAGAAAAGAAATAAAGAAAAATATATATCATATGTCTCTTAGATCATCAGCTAACAAATTTTGTTACCCAACAATTATCTCAACCCACCTTATTATGCCTCATAACCAAATTGGGTGTTCAAGGCATTATCATCACTGGCCTCTTCATCTATAATAAATAATTTAAATTATTACTTCATAAATAAGTTCAACTTAAAGATTTGGAAACCTCAAGTGGTTTGACTAGGTTGAATATAATATAATAAATATTAAAATAATTAAATATTAATTTAATTAAATGATACATGAATTTAAATATATGATAAATATATAATACAAAATAAATAAAAATACATAAATAATATTTCTACTAATTATAAATTTAAAGATTGATATAAAACTCATTAAGATATAATTATTTGTATGTTATAAATTTAGATGAGTATATTAAATATATATAAATTTATTAAATAAGTTTATGAATATAAGTATAAAATATAATATAATGAAATATAGTTTGCATTAATATAAAATTTAAAATTCTTATATTCTTATATCTCAATATCTTTTACTATTCTTAAAATTAAAATATAGTTACACTATTTATATTATTACATCATCTTGTTCAACACCAGTTTAACTTGAGCTATTAAACTTTAAACCTCACCTTCTTCCTTTACGATTTTGAAAATTTTGGAAAGCTATTGAAACAACACAAGAAGACTATTCTTATAATATTCTAGTATTTGAATTTATTTAGGATTAGTTTGGGATCAATTTTATTGCATTTTGTATTTTTATTTAAATATTATTTTTAAAAACATGTCTATTTAACATATATTTTTATATGTTTTTCTTTTTTGTTTTAAAAAATAAATAACATTATTTAAAAAAAATCTTCAAAATAGTTTTTAAATATTTTGAATGTTTTTAAAAAATAACAATAATTATCAAACATATTTTACTTTGAAACAAATATAAATAAAATAAAATAAAATAAAATATAAAAAAAATAATAAAATAATAAAATGATCCCAAATAGCTCCTTAATATTTCTTTTATTTTTATTTTAGTAATTTTAAGAATTTAATTTTGGATTAGATGCTAATATTTTAACATTTATCTAGATTCAAATTTTAATTTTAATTTTAACTTATCTTCTAATCCTATTTATATAAAAATAATGATATACTACATACCGTGTAACTCATAAGAAGTATTGATGTGTTTGGATGATGAGTTGTTGCACAAGAATTAAGTACAATCAACAATCACATGTGGTTATTAAGGTTTCTTTTTTTACTCTTACCAACACATCAACACTTTTTTGGGTTATAAGTGGGGCAATATAGCATTTTTGTTTTTTTTGGGTCTATATGGTTCTGTTTGGATGATTAATTAATTATGAATCATTTGCGCTAAAAGATTTCCTTCTCATTATTCTCTCCTTTCCTTCACGATAGTTCTCTTTCTCTGTCTAGTTGTTGAAACCCCTTCCGATCTCTCTCTCTCTTCCCGATCTTAAAATTCTAGATTGTGATTGTGCTCAATCATAAATAAACTCTACATTAATTGATCATTTTTCTTTCTTCTCTAAAAGAACGTCCTTTCTTTAATTCATTCATATATATGATTAAATCAAGAAAATTAAAGTCATTCAATATATTAAGAAAAAAAAAAGCATGGACATCAATTCAGCTCTTTTATAATTACCATTGTATGAGTGCTTAGATGTTGCCGTAAATTTAGTCTGAAGAAATATTATACATATTATAGTATTGCATGTTATTCTTGTGTTAACTTTCTTATTTAAACTTCATAAATCAGTGTTACAAATACTTTTCTTAAATGGGATTAACTTTATATTTATTGTTGGAATTGGAATTTGCAGTTGTAAGTTTAGCCATGACAATAACTTTTTCTTATTTCATGAACATGTGAGCATATGAACTCATTGCCAGACTTTTTATTAGTGATAATTTGGTGCACTAGATGTATTTATAATAAACAAATTTAAACTTTTTTGATATTCTTAAACATGTAGATAGAAAAGGTCTTTGGTGTTTTGAAAAGAAAATTGGTTAATATTTCTCATAAGGAGTAGAAAGTTATCAAATCTATTTAATTAGCTTTGATATTAATCAACATTAATAGTTCACTATTTTATTAATTAATTGCTAATGCCTACTCTAAAGTAGAGGTATTTTTTTATCGATAATCATTCTAAGTTCTTTTCGTTGTTCTCTATTCACTAAAATTTGCTTTTCTTGTTTCTTGTATTTTGACTAATTATCTCTTGATCATAAATTATATCAATAATGTTCTATGTCTCCAATAAAGAACTAAGGATTATGTCAACATTATTATACATTATGTAAACCTTATCATTATAATTGTTCAAAGATAACTCAAGTTTAACTCTCTTATACTTTGGAAGGTGGGGGAAAATATCATTTCAAGTGTTCATTGGTGATCTTGATACATTGCTTTACAAGTATATGGGTATGTCTCTTTGGGTTGAGCATCTTGGCATGCTTCAACCCTTTGTGAGAGTTTGACTTGTGTACAAGCAGTGAATAAGATGGCTGATGAAAATTGGATAATATACATTGAGAGGCAAATGATTCTATTACAAGGGCACCTTTCAGGTAATGTGGGGCTGCTTGGTGGCCATGAATGCTTTCCTCATACAAGTATTAAGATATTAGGAGAACATGTTACCACCATTTTGGATGAATTAAGAATGTAGATTAAAATCAAGTTTTTCATGAAGGCTACTATAATAAATAAGCAAAATGTTATCCTCTATAAAATTAATGAGATAATGTCTATCAAAATGTATTTCATGTATTGTAATTATAAGGATGAATGCCTTTTTAGTATGCTTTGACTATTAGTTTTTACAAAATGTTTTTTTTTTTCTGCCAAGAACATTTATCTCTTGTTATTTTGGCATGATTTTTTGACACTTGATAACCTTCTAATACTTGAACATATTAGATAATTTATTGTATCGGAATATCAAAGTACTTTATTTAAATTAATTATTTTATTAATTGCAAAAAAATAGCTGAGGATGCCATCCTTAAACTTCATGAAAAATCATATCAACAATAATATAGTTGAATATTTAATTGTCTATATTAGATATAAGAGGAATATCAATGTACTTGATTGAAAATTTCTAATTTAATATATTTTTTATTGATAATGTGATTGGGGCTTTTTAATGCCAACATGAAATAATTTCATATAGATTGATAAGTTGTAGCATTATGGATTAAGCTAAATGCTCTATGATGGACCTCCACAATAACGTGATGGCCAGGGGTCACCTTAATGTCGAAGAATCATGATGACTTAAAATAATGTGCACTCCATTATATAGAACAAGTTAATAGCTACTAGACATCATATTCAACTCTCTCTGATATAATTACCATTGAATGAGTGCTTAAACGTTGCCGTAAGATTAGTATGAAGAAATATTATATATATTATACTATTGCATGTTATTCTTGCTTTTACTTTCTTATTTAAACTTCATAAATCAGTGTCACAAATACTCTTCTTAAATGGGATCAACTTTATATTTATTGTTGGAATTGGAATTTGCAGTTGTAAGTTTAGTCATGACAATAACTTTTTCTCAATCCATGAACATATGAGCATATGAATTCATTGCCAGACTTTTTATTAGTGATAATTTCATGCACTAGATGTGTTTATAAGAAAGAAATTTAAACTTTTTTGATATTCTTAAACATGCAAATAGAAAAGGTCTTTGGTGTTTTGAAAAGAAAATTTTGACTGGTTAATATTTCTCAAAATGAGTAGAAAGTTATCAAATCTATTTAATTAGCTTTGATATTAATCAACATTAATAGTTCACTTTTGGGCCATTTTATTAATTAATTGTTATTGCCTACTCTAAAGTAGAGGTATTTTTGATATTGGTAATCATTCTAAGTTTTTTTTCATTGTTCTCTATTCACTAGAATTTGCTTTTCTTGTTTAATGTATTTTGACTAATTATCTCTTGATCATAAATTCATTATCAATAATGTTTCATGTCTCCAATAAAGAACTAAAAATTATGTCAACATTATTATACATTATGCAAACCTAATCATTATAATTGTTCAAAGATAACTGTTTAACTCTCTCATACTTTGGAAGGTGGGGGAAAATATCATTTCAAGTGTTCATTGGTGATAACTTGATACATTGCTTCTTCTTGCAAGTATATGGGTACAAAATGTCTCTTTGGGTTGAGCATCTTGGCATGCTTCAACCCTACTTTGAAAATCCGAGTTTGGCACGTGTACAAGCGTGAATAAGATAGCTAATGGCGGATAATATACATTGAGAGATGAATGATTCCATTACAAGGCAGCTTGTATTCAATTAAGGTGGATGTTTGGTGATGTGGGACTACTTGATGGCCATGAATGCTTTCTGATACTATTAAGATAGCATGTTACCACCCTTTTGGATGAATTAACAATGTAGATTAAAATCAAGTTTTTCATGAAGGCTACTATATGAGATAATGTCTATCAAAATGTATTTGATATCTTGTAATCATAAGGATGAATGTCATTTTAGTTAGCTTCGACTATTAGTTTTTGCAATATATATATATATATATATATATATATATATATATATATATATATATATATATATATATATATATATATATATGGTTTTTTGTTTACTATTGATAACCTTCTACTACTTGAACATATCGGATAATTTATTGTATGGGAATATCAGTATTTTGTTTAAATTAATTATTTTATTAATTGCCAAAAATAGCTGAGGATGCCATCATTAAAATTCATCATATCAACAATAATAGAGATGAATATTTAATTGTCTATATTAGATATAAGAGGAATATCAATGCATTGATTGAAAATTTCTAATTTAATATATTTTATTGATAATCTGTGATTGTAATAGGGCTTTTTAATGCCAACATTAAATAATTTCATATAAATTGATAAGTTGTAGCATTATGTATTAAGCTAAATGTTCCTATGATGGACCTCCACAATAACGAAGAGTGATGGCCCTAGGGGGGTCACCTTACTTGAAGTATCATGATGAGTTAAAATAATGTGCACTCCATTATATAAAACAAGTCAATAGCTACTAGACATCATATTGAATTTACTTATCCTAGTTCGAGAAAAACTAAAAATACATTAATGCTAAAAAGAAGAAAGAAAAGATGAGCTCATAATTTTTGTTTAACCTATTCTTTTATTATATGTATTAATGATCTATGTATAATAGTTTACTTTTATATTTTGTGGGTTAAGGTGGTTTACAATTGTAGAAGATGTATCAATAAGATGATTACTACTTGAATACACATAAGCGGAAAAGACTAACCTTTTATTGAGAGTGAATTAAAATTATGGCCATAGTATATTACTAATGGTGACTATTATACATTGATTCAGCTTCTACTTTGTCATGCATTCATTTATTAATATATTAACTTTTTTTTTAACTTCGAATGTTTCACCCCCTTAACAAGTTGATGGTGAAAATAAGTAATAAGGAAGAAAAGTGATGCAAAAAAAAAAAGACTGACATGCCAAAATATTTTCTTGGTTAAAGGAAAACAAACATAAAGATACATATCTATTAACGGGATGACACCAATGAGGATGATGAGTTTAACAAGTAATGGTATGTATGTAAATCTTCCTAGAAATTTGATATATATGAAAATATGGCACTTTTCATACTTGATACCAAGAAAATATATTATTTAATAAAAAATTTTGAGAGGTAAATGATAAAAATGTTAGACCCTATCATACTTTTCATTTTAATTTATAGCAACAATAAGACTATCATACAAAGTGTTAGGAAAGAGATTCCTAAAATCAATATTGATGTAATGAGAAGCATCATCATTTAACAACTAGATGTAAGTGATTTGTGTTTCAATAATGTAATGGGCATGTGGCTCTACAAGTTAGGTGGTTAAGACCCTTGAGAGTAAGGCACTAGTGAACAAAAATTAGGGGCAAGTTGGGAGGAAAATGATTAAAAAAGCTAGGACACAATTTAAGATAAATTACATATAGGTCTCTATGGCATAGGCCACATTTCATGTTGATGCACAAATTTTAAAATGACAATTTCTAGGCTATTATCACTTTTTAAAATTTTAAAAAGGCAACTTATTTTAATTTTTTCTTTAATTTAGCACCCATAATATAATGGACTTAGCCAATTATAGTAATATTGAGTGCACCATCAGTAATTCTTGTGACTTGTAAGTGAATGTTAGATTATTTACTTGTGGGAGGAACTAGTCAAAAGGTGGCATTATTTAAGATAAATTATAAGTATGTCTCTATAGTATATACCATATTTTTTGTTGTTATATATTTAAAATTTCAAAATGCATCCTAGTTAATTTATCTCCATTAATTTAGTGACCATAGTATAATGGATTTGGCCAATTAATAAAATTTTGAGTATATGATTATTCTTGTGACATGTAAGTGAATGTTAAACATTTAACTTTGGATCATAATCCCCTTCATAGTTTCTTAAAATTTTGAATATTTTTAATGAAATTTTTTGTGATGCAAAATAGGAAAATCTCTATGGCATAAACTACTATTCATCTTGTAAAATATTAGATAAGCAAAGTAAATTTTGATTAGGCGATGTGAGCCAATAAAATTCTTAAAAGCTAGTAAGTTCAAAATGCCATATTTAAAACCAAAATCCTAAATATTTAAAAAACTATTATGACCTTTAAATGCTAGATTATAAAAAATTAAAATTATATAGCAAAAAGTTCAAATTATAGATAATAAGTTACAAGAAAAATATTCAAAAAAAAAGATAATATTAGAACCATGAAAATTTTGGAAAATGGAAGTAAGAGAACTCATAAAATATGAGAGACAACAATAGGTTTACTTGTAAAATCAGTTTTTATGGTACATCTTTGCAATTAATTCTTGAATCTAATTTAAAATCTAGAATAAAGTAACAATAATCAACTTGATAGGTCTCTGCCTCTTCCACTTGATAGTCTCAAAACTTATAATATGAAAGTAATTTAGGTATTAGAGAAAAATTTAATAAAACATGGATGTGAGGGAACTAAATACAGTCAATCAACTTCAATGAGCCACATTTATTTATCACTTATTATAATATAACCTTCTAATGATTCCATAAAAGCAATCCTACTTAGAATTTTCTTTACCTATCAAGTGACCCAAAGCGTTAAAAGTTATTAATACTTTTTTTAGAATCATAGCAAGAAATAGTCACTTCTCCTTCCTTTTCTTTTTTTCTATTTATCTAACAACATTTTGCTTTGTTATTTTAAAGCCATTTAATGCACTAGACTTTCCTACTCTGAATGTAGGTCACCAAAGCTTTGCCTTTATTGAAATACAATCTTGGGGAAGAATATTGTTAATCTAATTGAAACACAAACTTTTATGTAGGTAAAATGGGTCAGAGTATCAAATATTTATGTAAGTGGAAATAATATTTAAAATATATTTAACTAACAATTTAGAGAACTGATAATAATTTAAATTCAAATTTAATCAAGTGAAAAAAACTTTTATAACTATACCCTTAAAATAGTAGTTGTTAGAATTATCTAATATTTTTTAAAAAATTATAATATTCATTTAGTTTTCAAAATTTATAATTTTTTTCCTAGGTGTTACGTAAATGCATTTTACCATTGTTATAACCTAAACAAACTCTCTTGATTTGATGTTTTATATATGTAAATAAGA
>CM038223.1:59055789-59170322 GCA_021442155.1 Cymbidium sinense
ATTTCTAAGTCGTAAATATGTTGTGATTCTTCAAAGCTTTTCACTAGCATGTCATCCACATATACCTCCATTGTTCGACCTAATAGGTCTTTAAAAACCTTATTCATAAGTCGTTGATAAGTAGCACCAACATTTTTTAACCCAAACGGCATAACTTGGTAATAATATAAACCTTTATATGTTTGAAATGTTGTAGTTTCTTCATCCGGTCCATTTTATTTGGTTGTAACGAGTAAGCATCCAAAAAACTGAGCATTTGATGTCCGGACGTAGCATCAACCAATTGATCAATTCGAGGAAGAGGAATACTATCTTTCGGGCAAGCTTTGTTAAGGTCAGTGTAATCAATACACATTCTTCATGTTCCATTTGTTTTCTTAACCATGACAACATTTACTAGCCATGTAGGGTAATGTACCTCTCGTACGAATCTCGCTTCTAGGAGCTTGTTAACTTCTTGTTCAATAGCTTGGAGGCGATCGGGTGCAAAACTTCGCTTCTTTTGGATGATCAATTTGAATGTTGGATTAATCTTGAAGGAGTGCATGATCACATTGGGGTCGACCCCTGGCATATCCGTCAGACTCCAAGCGAAGATGTCTTGATTTCTGTGCAAGAAGTCTATGTATTTTTCCCTTTGTTCTTCTGAGAGCATGGATCCCACTTGCACTGTTCGTAGTGGTTGGTCATCTGATAATATAACAGAGAGAAAGTCTTCTACAGGCGAAGCTTTCTAGGGTACTTCTTCATCTATTAAAATCTAACGCAATATAGGTTAATCTAATATAATTTTTTAGACATCTTAGAGCTTAATTGTTCGCATAGACTCAATGAGGCCCACATAGCCAGCTCTTAGTGCCATAGTCAAAGCCTTATTGTTTGATGGTCAAAGAAAGTTTAAATCTTCACCTCTGATTGAATCAATCCAAATTATTGTATGAATAAAGACATGCATTCACAGCCTCCTTGGAACCAACCACTTTTTTTTTAGGATGGGCAAACTAATTATCAAAATATCAAACAAAATTTTTTATTATCATTTATTAATTTTAAAATTAATATTAAATTTATTATCATTTTCATCATATAAATTTAATTATTATATATATATATATATATATATATATATATATATATATGTATATATAAGTATGCATATTAAATATTTTATAAAGAATTTTATAATTAAAGCATAAACATATAAATTTAAATAAAAATATAATTATAATATAAAAGTTCTAAAAATAAATTATATTACCTAAAACTAATAAGAATATAAATATAATTAATAATAATAATAAATAATATGTTAAAATGTAATGCTACTAATTGGTGTAATTTTTTTAAAAAATTTAATAGTAGCACCCATTATCCATTCATATTTTTTTATATTTAATAGTATAACACACTCTTTAGTCTCACATTGCTTAGGAATGTTAAATTACTTTTTTTTATAGGGAACTAAAGACAACATTCTATTGTTATGTATAGTTATAGGAGTTGTTAAGTTTTAAATATTGATCAAAATATTTAATAAAATATAAATTTATATATTATTATGATCTAAATGAATAAATTATTAGTAATAAAAATAATTAAACTTAAGATAAATAATTATTTAAATAATTTTAAATAAAGATAAATTTTAACTAATAAAATGAAAAAAAATTTGTTTTTTATTGGACAAGACCTTTTATTAGGATGGGCAAAATTTTTAAAAAAAAATAAATTATAATAAACAAAAAAAATTTGAGGTGCCCAACCTCACCAATGGGTGGATCCGCCCATGCTTGCAGCCACCTCCTTATCCTTGGTAAAAGACCCAGGGCAACCTTATCAACTCTAAAAGGTAAATCGAGAATGGGAGAGTAGGAGCATATATTGGAAGTTCTTGATATATTCTCTCGGGACAAACCAAAAAAGGGAGGGATGCCAACTTCTTACAGTTGCAAATTTAGGGGCTTTTTGGTGGGGATTTCAAGCAGGATTTAAGTGGGATTTATCACAAATCCTGTCAAACAGCAAAAAATGCATGGATGACTATGACTTCTTAAATTTCGTAACTCCCTTTCCGACGTAAATGTCAGTTTACTAAATGCGCCAGAAACGCACGAAGGGGATAAAGAAAGGAACCAGTTCGAAGGCTTCACCTGCAAGTGCAAGTAGCGAATTCCTCGCCTTTTTTCTTCGAGGGCTTCTGGTGGGAGCGGAAGGGGTATGAGGACGGACGTACCACAGCTGGCACAAGAATATCTCTTCTCCGCTGTCCCGTCGAAGCCTTCAGAAGCAAGCTTGTATCACGATTTCTTGCACCAGAATCATCTTCGAAGTTACAGCTGTAAAAAAAAATTTGGTCTCAAATAGCTTATGTCTAGCTCTTTCATTAAGAGGGCTTTTTAGTTTGAAGAATTTGAAATATAATGTAAAATAAATATAGAGATTTTAACTTTGTTGATATTTGACTTGAAGTAAAATAAATTTTTAAAGATATTTATTGTATATTTTTATCTATTTAGAATTTGCCAAATACACCGAGATATAAAGTGATCGGTAGTCATTTACCGCCCGCCTTCGCCGTCAGTATCGTCGTCGTGAGGCGTCAAAACATTCAAAATACTTTACATTACATTTTTTTACCAAGAAAATAGCAAAGTCATGAATTGTAAAACTCAACCAAACATATAAAGTAATCCTTTTATCTTGTATTCCTTTACTGCATTCTTTTACACTACATTCCTTTTCGACAATCAAATAGCCTAAGAGATTGTTTGGTTATCCATATTTAGAGTATAAAATAAATCGAATATAGAGAATTTAACTTTTAAAGTATTTGATATAGTGCAAAGTAAAATTTCAACATATTTATTGTATATTTGAAATGTATTAGAATGATCATTTTTAGTGTATTTGGAATTCGCCTGATTTGGACGAATTCCAAATACACCGGTTATAAAGTGTTTTGATTACTTCAGCGCCGTCATTTTAACCATACCTCGTAATAGCACTGTGGTTGTGTTCTGGGTCACCATAATCTCCCACATCGGTCACGCGTAATCTCAAAAATACTTTACATTACATTTATTTTATCAAAAAAGAAAGAAATTCATATATGTGTAGAGTTTCAACCAAATAAGTTAAAGTAATCCAAATACATTACATTCATTTTATAATGTATTTATTTTAAATTATATTCTTTTTTTCACACAACCAAACAACCCCTAAGTAAATTAAACAAGCCAACAGGAACAATAGCTCTCTCTCTCTCTCTATTTGAATTCGGATAAACTTTTTAACCGAATTAAAATTCTCCCTTCTCTATAATTTTTTGATTATTATTTTTCTATTCATTTTGATAAATTCAAGCTTAATATGAATACTAAAATTTTTAATAAATTCAAATATGAATAAATAATTTTTGAGCGAGCTAAATCTGAACAAAAATTTAGCGAGGATTTTGGGCAAGGAGAGTTAGAGGTGGATTGAAAATAAATAAATAAAATTATATTATTCTAAATAAATAAATAAACTTACATAAGTGACAAAAGCTAAATAGAAATTAACTTAATCGAATTAATACTACTTTTTAAATAAAATACCAAACAAATAATGTTATTTAATAAGTGTTGTAATTTATTGATTAATTTAACTATAATTTAATAAAACTAATCCATAAATATTAATAGAAATAAACCAATAAAATTAATTTAATTGAACTAGTATTAACTAACTTTAAATTGGCGTCATAGAACTTGTTGCCTAAATAGCTTAATAAACTACTATTGAATGATTAATTAAGATATTATTTTCTATTAATTAATTAATAATGCTATACTAATCAATGAATAATTAATTTGTTAATATTTAAATTAAAAGTGAATTATATCTAATAATGATTACTAATGAATATGCTTAGAAATAATTAAAATAAATTAATCTTAATAAGTATATAATTTATTAATATTATCAATATTATTATTATTATTATTATTATTATTATTATTATTATTATTATTTAAATCTTACTTGAATTAATAGTGCTAAATCTTAAAATAATTTGGCAAATGGTTCATAAAATCTAATAAAATTTAATCTCTATCATGCCAAATAAATTTTAAGATTTAACTATCTTCTAATACAATAAATCATGCTTTATAGTAGGTACCAAATAATTCTTATCTATTTATAAGTCTAATATTTAAACCTTACAAGGTAACTCATTGGATTACTTTAGAATATATAAGCTGGCCTAATTAGATCCTTAGGGGCACCCTTAAGCCAAGTTGAGCCATGGATTTACTCCAAAATACAAGCTTAAAAGCGACTAAACAAAAATATTACGATAGCATGAGGATTCTTTGGGACATCAAAAGAAGAAAAATAAAAGAAAATTAATATTAGCCAATTAGCATCGTAGAAAGCCTTTAATTGAAGAGAGGAAGTGTAATAGAATAAACCTTATTCTGTAGATTTAAGTAGTTCTATGAAAAGCTGGATTAGATCGTCAATGGACTAGTTCACATTGAATCGGGGAGAACCGCGGTTCGATGGTTAAACATAGATGTCCCCATTTTAGAAACGTGATTCAATAAATTCTCTCTTAATCATTATTTTATATTATTTAATCAACTAATTAAAATTTTTAGTAAACTTTATATTAAATTTTAATAATATTTTTTTTAAATTTAACTATTTTTTATTTTTTAAATGAATTCTAAAATCTTTTATGAATGTAAATAAATTAATTTATAATATAAATCATGCAACCACACATAGTTTACAAAGTTATGCTTTGAAGCTCTTTTTTTAAATAAAGAGTGCAACACATATTCATCTTTATGATGTGAGACTAAATAGTGTAACTATATTTTAATTTTAAGAATAGTAAAAGATATTGAGATATAAGAATATAATAATAACATTTAAATTTTAAATTCTATATTTTTTAATCCAAACTATATTTTTATACATTATATTTTATTATATTTTATACTTATATTCATAAACTTATTTAATAAATTTTTAGATATATTTAATATACTCATCTAAATTTATAACATACAAATAATTATATCTTAATGAATTTTATATCAATCTTTAAATTTATAATTAGTAGAAATATTATTTATGTATTTTTATTTATTTTGTATTATATATTTATCATATATTTAAATTCATGTATCATTTAATTAAATCAATATTTAATTATTTTAATATTTATTATATTATCTGATTCAACTCTAGTCGAACCACTTGAGGTTTCCCAAATCTTTAAGTTGAACTTATTTATGAAGTAATAATTTAAATTATTTATTATAGATGAAGAGGCCCAGTGATGATAATGTCATCCACATAGACTAACAAAGTGATAAAAGTAGGACCCAAGCTTATGTTAATAGAGAATAATTTGATTTGAAATATTTGAATACAAGGTGAATTATTATATAGAGGAATTATTAATTTTATTTTAAAAATAATTTATAAATTATTAACTTATATATTATCTTATAATGAATATAGTTTTATTAGATTAATTAGTAGTCATATATGCTAAATAAAAATTAACTTAATTAAATTAATACTACTTTTAAGTAAATTTCCAAACAATTAATGTTATTTAATAAGTTTTGTAAATTATTAATTTGAATTTAATAAAACTAATTCATTAATATTAATATAAATAAATTGAATAAATATTAACTTTAAATTGATGTTATAGACATTGCCGCTTAACGACTTAGTAAATTACTATTGAATGAATAATTGCGGTATTATTTTCTTCTAATTAATTAATAATGTTATATTTATCAATAAATAATTAATTTATTAATATTCAAAATAATAGTTAATTAGATATGATAATGATTAATAAATAATTGAAAATAAATTAATCTGAGTAATTATATCATTAACTATTATTATTATTATTATTTTATTATTATTATTTTATTATTATTTATATCTTATTTGAACTAATAGTCTTAAATCCTAAAAAAATTGCCAAAAGGTTCATAAGAACTTAATAAAATTTAATCTCTATAATTTCAAATAAATTTTAAAATTTAACTGCCTTCGAATTTGATAAATCATGATTTTTAGTATGTACCATATAATTTTTTTTTTTACATACCTAATAATTAAATTTTGATATTTAAATTCAAGCGGTTTTAAATATAGTAAATACAATTTGTGAATTATAATCCCTCAAGTATGGTTAGCCTTGAACACCCAATTTGGTTATGAGGCATAATAAGGTGGGTTGAGATAATTGTTCGGTAACAAAATTTATTAGCTGATGATCTAAGCATAGTGCCATATGATATATTTTTTTTCTTTATTTCTTTTCTTCCTTTACTTTTTTTCTTACAAACATAAGAGGTATATGATAGCATGCTTGTTAAATCCATATGCTATTTTATCTCAAACAAAGTGACAATTAATCTCACTATGCTTGGTTTGTTCGTGAAAGGTAAAATTTGTAATCATCTGTAGGGTAGATTTGTTATCACAAAATACTAATGCTTGTGGAAGAAGTGGGAATTTAAGAAGAGGCGCAATAAAGAAGTTAACAAAATTAGTTCATTTACAATCATAACTAATGCACCATATTCGGATGACAATGAGAGACTTTGCTACTTCATTGTGATCCATGAGATCAATGATTCTCCTAGGAATATGCAAAAAAAAAATAATAAATTTTGGGTGACTATATATGCAAAAGCCTACTAGCATTGGAGAAAGCCTTTAATTGAAGAAAGGATGTGGTAGAATAGAATAAACATTATGCCAGTATAGATTTAAGATAATATAAAAGTAATGTGTAGTTGTGATATGAGGTGTCCTTACGTGTGTCATAAATTAGCTTAGAACAACAAAAGTAATGTTTGAGATAATGTAAGATAAATCAAGTGTCATATTAGACAAATATTGGGAAAAGTCATGAAAAGGTCATCATCAATACCATTGAGTTAATTTCAAGATCCATGGGAGTGTGTTTGGGTTTACTAGCTAAGAACCCTTTGTATTCAAGGAGTCAAAGAGTATAATGCCATTGTGAAATAAAGATAATGGTCTAATCAACCAATATATAGGTCAAGAAAATACTTGAGGTCTCCCAAACCTTTAAATTAAAATTGTTTATGATGTAATATTTTAAATTGTTTGTTGTAGATGAAGAGGCACATAGATTAACAAAGTGACAAAAGTAAGGCTCAAGCCTATGATAAATAGAGAACCATTTGATTTGAATTGTTTGAATCAAGGTGAAGAAGGGAGCATGAGAACTTAGCATACCATTAGTGAAAGGCCTACTTTAGCCCATACATAAATTTATGAATTTGCAAATAGGTTCATCATGTTTCTTTAATACTCTATTTTCGATCTATCCCAAGGGAAAGTCAAGATAATAGATCTCTATGCAAAAGGTGTTATTAACATCTAATTGTGTGTGATAGTCTATTTCAATGGCATGAGGATTCTTTTGAACATCAAAAGAAGAAGATTTAAAGAGAAACCATTTTGAAGAAAGAGGAAGAAAAGGGATAGCAAACTTTTCCCCTATTTTATTTCCTTTTCCTAACTATTACAAGAGCAATTCTAGAGATTATATACAAAATAATATTCAATGGAAAAAGGCCATATGGAGTACAAGAAGAGCAGAATAACTTAAACTTAGTTTAATCCATAGTAACAACAATATGTTGATCATAATAAATAAATGAAGAAGGAGAGCTCCATACGTGCAGGTGATCCACTATAGCCACTTATTAGGCACGAAGTTGTCATCCTTAAGAACCCAACCTAGACATTTCCTACCTCATTTTCTTAGCCAATTGCTTCAAAGAAGTTATGCAAGCCTTGGTTTGAACCTTAGTTCAATTAAAGATGTCGAAGGTAAAGACATTGTTAGATCAAAAAGTCAAGATCAAACAATTATGTGTAAACTACATATATAATGTTCGCCTATTTTTGCACATTGATCTTATACAGCAGTGCATAGTCCCTAATATAGTGTTCAATCAAAAGTTATCATGCAAACGGACCCAATCTAATATGTGGTCTAATTAAACAAATTGATTTAAAGAGAATTTCAATTAATTGATAGAAAATAAAAAAATCATTAAAATGTACAAATACCTTAATTTTTTAGGTATAAAATTTGTTAGGTTTCAAAGAGTTTCTCCAATTTTTTTTATAAATATAAAACAATAAGGTTTATATGATTAACACTTTATATAATTTTAAATTAAAATTTTTAAGTTTAAAATATAAAAAAATAATATTTAAAAATATTAAAAAATTTAATTATTATTTAAAATATTTAATTAGATAAAGTTACTATGATTGTTTTTTAATAATTAATGTATTGATAATTAAATTATTTTATTAAGTATTTAATATTCCATTTATTATAATATTTGCTGGATTGTTAAGTAACTTAATTAGTAATTCATTATCTAAATACAAGCATGCATATTTTAAAATAATAATGATATTTTGTTGTATTACTCAAATATGTTTTTTACTTTTCTTAGTTATTCAGCATTAAATTTAATATTGAAAAATATAATTCTTTAAACTAATTTAAATAAAATATTCGATTTGTTACAATCATTTTTAATATAATTTATGTTCGGCTACATTTAAATTAAAACTTCTTATGTATTTTTTAATATTAAAATTGTTATTTTAATATTACTAACTAACGAGATTAATTTTAAAATCAAATTGCTTCACATTTTATTTGATATTAGAAAAATGATTGTTTTCTTGAATTATTTATGTTAAAGTACAAAATGTTTTTTATCTGCTATCATAAATGTGTTATGTTTTATGCATTGTTAACCACCTCTATTAGGAAAAAATTATATTTGCCAAAAAATATTTGTACCTTCTTTTATAAAATTGGAAAAACAACGATTTAAAAAATATATATTAGTATCATTTGCATCATATGTTTAAGAAAATAGATGTTCTTACCACTAATAGATACTCCCTTTTTGCTTCTTTATTACTTTATTACTCTATATTGATTACTCTATGATGCTCCATGATTGACATTATCTAGCTTATGTGTGATGATGATTAGAATATTAGGATTGCACATCATTAATTTATAAGTTAGAATTATTCAAAACGAAAATACACCAAGCCTATGATTCCAACGGGAGTAGTGACAGCAAATTTGGTTCATCATGTTAGACATAGATATATACTATACCAACTATTAATTTTGTTGATACACATATTATATCAAGACCATATAAGTTTGTGGGATCCAAAATTGATCCGACCTCTATGTGATGAAGAGTTTGTTAAAGTGTCGATGTAATTTTCAGAAGGCAGATGGAATAATAGATAAGACAATACCCAGAGATTTCGTCCTCATTTTTTTAGGACTTTAGATCTGGCTCCAAGTTTCCTATAGGCGCAAGCACCTATAGTTTATTGCCCCTCCCAATACTAAGAGAGCACTTTCGATTAAAAAATTAGATAAATCACTAAATAGGGAATGTATAATAGCAGTTAGTGGAGTGAGTTTAGAATGCTATGAGATTTATTATTTAATTTCTTTTTGTTGGGGGAACGATGACGCGCCCGATCTAGATCCCATGGTTCCGTCATCCCAGGCTGTCACGGTCTATGGTCTGCTAAGTCAAAGGAGGTAGTCAACCGTGAAGGATCCAAGAACCATGGGTTACGTCATCCAATGTATCCTTGTAGACTTTGGGTGGAGTTTGTCTAAAGGGACTGTAGAGAAAAATTTCTAAATAAGTTGTCGCCTTTTCAAATCGTTGGTGAAAAAAAAGACAAAACTTATAGAAATTCTTTCTTTTGGATGCCACGAGCATCCAAGATATGTTTATTCAGATCGAAAAGATCATCAAAAAATAATAGTGTACAACTCAAGAGATAGTCACTCCCTTAATAGACCTAATCACCTCAATAAGGACTCCTAATGATGGGTTCAGAGTATACCTAGATTTTCCCTACTTACATGAAAAGTAAAAGCATGATTTATTTTAAACTAGGTTCAAGTTCTACAAGGCAAGCCTCATAAGATTACATCCCAAGGAATGTGGATTTAGAAAACTCGACAAGGTAAATGATCATTGTCTTGAGATTTTATGGACTATCAATTGATTGGTTTATTTTTGAAGATCAAAATGGGATTGATCAAAGAGAGAGAGAGTTAATATTGAAGCCAAAAAAAGAAGATAAGTAGGAGATGCTATGCTAGAAACCCAAAGCAATCTCAAACTATCCTATAGGCTTTACATTTTTAAATTGATTTAAATTTTTTAAATTGAATTTTTCATTGAAAATTTAGGACTTATGATTTTTAACAAAAGATTAAGGAAATGCCAAAGAGGTGAGGAATTATGTTTATAGCCCATAAAGGGGAGAAGCAACCTCAAAACCTAAATCTAAGGAGCTTCAGCGAGGGCCAGCAACACAAACTAAATCTAAGATGAAAAATGGGTAATTGGTTTACCTCCATAAGAGAGAATAAACCACCCGACTGACTGGACTTACAACCGTCTGGGGGTGGCCACCAACTAACTCTTCCTACGATTTTAAATACATGTAGGCAAGTCATTATACTTATACAAGATAGCTAGGTTATTATTTATTTATAAAGAGACTAAGTCCTTAAACTCACTCCCTAAAGAGACTAGATCATGTAAAAGGACATGCTTCAAATGACCTAAATCTAATGCAATTCAAATTTTATTTTATTTTTGGACAATTATTTTGACCACTAATAGGATTCATATGACTAATGCATGAAAAATAAAGTTATTGGCAAAAATTAGAAGAAGGGAGGAGGTGAGTTTCCACTATGGCTCTCAAAGGTCAAGCTAAGTTTTTCTTACAAAGGTGGAAGCCCCGATCAATAGTGAAATAAGATGTATTTGTGCATGATATTGAAAAAGAAATACCATCCACCAACGGGTTGCTAATACTTTTATCTTGATTTTAAACTTAAGTTTTAGGTGAGGTTATGAGTTGTTTAATTTTATATTGAGTTGTTAAGTGGGTAAAAGAATTATTTTTTCCTAAAGTGCCTAATCCACATCCACATATATAAAACAAGGAAGAAACTAAAAAAAGCATGCCACTTAATGCAAAAGCTAAACAAATCATCAATCAATTTATAAAGCTAATCGTAAAAGAATAAAAGGTCTTGTGGGCACCACCACAAATCCAAAAAATATCAAATTGGGTAGCCGAGCTCTACCTTTATACAACTCGATTACAAATGAATTAAATTACAATTAAGCAAGGAATTCATTGTTATGGGGTCTTCATGCTTTATTTTTCTTTCTTCTACTATTCTTCTTTCTTCTTTGGTTCCTCCTTTTGGATGGTTGGAAGGTTCATGCTCCAATTCACATGGTGCATAAGATAGGATCTTATGACCAATTCTCATCCTAATCCCCATAACAATCATTCCAAAATCCTAATTGCACAAATTTACATGAAAAGGAAAAGAGAAAATCTAACTAACACTTGTAAAAAAAAAGGTTAGCTAAAACAAATCACACAAATCCCAAGCATGTATATTGGACTTATCACCCCACACATGGGTGACTAAGTCCACCTGGCCTATTGGATTATGCTTAGGGGTATAAAACACCTGCAAGTAAAAGTATTTAAATTTTTTATTTGTGATAGCACCCCTTAAGCACAATCCCCTGTAAAAAAGAATAGTTAGACTAAGAGCATCCTACTATTCATTCTACGAGCATACACCCTAATATATTTCAAAAATATATATCACAAAAAAATATCAAACCATACACACTAACCTAAAGCTAGAAGTGGTGACTTAGGCTAATGTGTGTGCTTTGAAGGTTTGTGTGCATGCTTAGCTATGGCTTTAGTTTCAAATTTTCTAAGTGTGAAATAATGTTCAACTTAGAGGAGGGTTTTATTTAAGTTTTTAATTATTTTAGATTGATTTTATTTCATGTTTTGATTTGGTTCAAGTGAATCCTACAATTAATTACTAATTTATGAAGAGAGGGAAAGAATAAAACTTCTTCTTTTCTTCCCAAACCTTAGTAATTTCTAAAGTAGATTCATTTTAATTTTATTTAGGTGAATGTTTTGATTAAATCTTTTAATTAATCCTAAGTTTAAATGAACTCTAAACAAACCAATTCAAAAAGAAAGGTATTTTAAGATTAAATAAAATGAATCAAAATTCACATAACACACATTACTTCTTTTCTTTCCCAACATCTACAAAATGCATATGGATGGATCCTAAGCATGTCTATACATAGAAATGAAAATATTTAACACACTTTATGACTCATGCTAAGTAATTCATTTAGGAAAATTTAGAAGTTGAAAATGCATGATTTTTCTTAAGTAGAAAGGGGTTTCCTTATCCAAAGTTTCACATACACACATGAAAGTAAGAAAGGCATAAGTGAGTACAGTGTTATTATTAACCAGAGGTGTAAGGTACAAGACCTAATTAGTTACTTAAAGTCTCGCAACCTCGGGTTGTCCGACTAATATACCACTTTCCTTAAATACAAACATATTATAAAAGAAATGAAATAGAAAAGGAGAATGCAAAAGTTGTATTAATGGATTCATTTTGCTTATACAATTTATGTATGCAAGTATAGGTAACCCTTCTTAAGTGGTAGCATAAAGATAAATAGGATATGTAATTAGGTAAGTGTTAGGTCCTTTTCAAATGGACCATATATCTTACCAAATTCTCATTCAAAACTATAGCAACATAAGAGAAAGGAAACCTATGCTAAGCATACATTTATAATCTTTCACATGCAAGCTCATAATTAAAATATAAGTAGCATACTTTCAGATTTGATATTTGATTTATATGTTTTGAAAGTAATTTGAATTTAGTAGTGATAATAGCACTCATATTTCTACTTTAGCCAACACATGCAAATTTGACATAAAGTAAACAATTTCATTTTTTTTTTTTAAATTTGAATTTAAAAATATGAATGCATGAAATCACATGACATACAAATTTTACTTGTTGGGGAAAGATTCAAAGCAATAAAAGCATGTAAACATATTCACTTCACTTAAATCCTAAAGACATTCTTGAAATAAGAAAATTTAAAATAAATCAAAATGAATTCAATGTGATTTTTGTTTAGTTTGAAGTTTGATTTAATTTTGAAAAGGTGAGTTGAGTTTGATGTTCCTAACCCATTACCACATGTGTTTGATATTTTTGTTTAATTTTTATATAATTAGATCCATTTTTATGTATTAATTAGGTTAAGATATGAATTAACTTAATTAACCATTACCTACACCACCTTAGAATAATTAACCAAATAATTATGAGTCAATGAGATGACATAAAACTCACAAGAAATTTAAATTTGTAATGCACCTAATAAGAAAAAGGCCTAATGCAATTTGGCTCATAATTAAAGGTTAATTAAGCTAAGGGGTTTAGCTTAAGTAATTTTAAAACACCCTTTCATACATATGAATTGAGTTTTGATTTCCTTAATTAAACTTAGGCTATTAAACACCAAGCATCTACCCAAAGTAGATTGATTAAGTTCAAACTTTTAAAATTTTAGAAATTAATTTGGGGATAATTAATGAATTAACCCTTAATTAAGATGAGATTAAGGAGAGAAAAGGGGTTTAGGGAATAGCTTAAGAGAAATGCTTCAAAATTATTTCCTAAACCTCCTATCTACTGAATCTGACCTTAATCAACCCTAATCATGGATTAAAATCACTAATCATACCCTAATTATGCTTAATTACATAAGCAGGGTAATTAAGAAATCCATATGCAATTCTTCTAATTAAGCCTTCAATAAATCCCAAGGTAATTAGTAAAATGAAGTTTTCAATAAAACCCAAAATCAGAGAAAATTATAATTCAAAACCCATTGAAATTAATTTTAAAATATTTTAGGTTGAATTATCTTTCCATAAGATTTTATTTCATATTTTTTGAATTTTATTAAGAGAGTTATGAATTTTAGAAGATACCTAGATTAATTAGAATTAATTAAAGCATTTTAACTAATCCTCCTGCTCACAGCGCGATGCGTGGCGGCATGATCGATTTACGCGACGCAAATGAGTCGCTCGGTGTCAAATCAAATCAAAAGGCGGCGGTGGGCCGATTGATCTCTGTCGTCATCAAAGATGGACGCGAGATCTCCCGTGATTTTAAAAGGATATATAAAATTCTAAATGTGGAATTATCTCGTCGTCCATCCAAAATGCGTGGATGGACGACTGAGATCTCCCAAGTTCTTCCCCCTTGATCAACAAAGATTGTCCATGATCTAGGGGTAGATCCGAGCTCGATTGAGCTCGGATTCAAACCAAATTCAAACCAAATTTAATCCACTAAGGGATAGAGTGTGAACCTTCCACTAGGGAAGCAGGTTTAAGTCATCCACAAGGAAATGAGAGGTTGATTTGATTTGAGTCTCATGGAGGAGAAAAAGATTTGATTTCATTTCGTTGGGGAAGAGGGTTGAATTTGTTTCAATTTTTGTTATGTTTGAATTTTTGAGATGAATCCTGTTGGTTTGTGATGGACTGCACTAAGTAGGAGCCACGGAGGCCAAGACCTAATTTAGATTTACCAATCCAAAGGGATAGTCTGCTAAATATATAGTAGAACTAGCCAACCAAATGGATGCCTTTCGGTATGCAGCAACTGTACTTAGGAAGAAAGCGTAGTAGACTTACATTCTCCAAGTAATGACCAGTTGCTGGGGTAACTATTGAGTAGGGGCCATGGAAGCCTAGACCTAACTCAAATATAGTCAAGATTGATTTCATTTTTAGATTTGTTTATTTTGATTATGATGGATCTCATAGGTTTCGATGAACTACGGTAGGGGCCATGGAAGCCTAGACTGATTTTATCAATTCTAAGGGAGTAGTTTACCAACCACAAGGTGAAACTATCCAATTAAGAAATGTCTTTTGGTATACAATGGTTAAGTTAGGAAGAAAGCGTGGGGACTCACATCTTCCACAACAAGGAACCACTAGGGTGATTGGTTGCTTTGGGCATCAAATTAACCCGACCTGAGGTTGGCTATTGAGTGAATGCCACTAGGAGACTTAGATCAACTAAAAGATAGTCAAAGATTGGTTCTCATTTTTAATTTATTTTGATGGATTGATTGGTTTTAATTGATCAAAGCGAAGGAGCTTATAGATAGTGTCAATTCTTGATTTCGACACTGACCAATTGACCCGAAGACCGATTTTGGAAACGGGTCAAAACTTTAACCCGAACCGAGATTTACGATTGACCCAACGATTTGGTCAATTTTGAACAATTTTGGTTGATTTGAGGTCAATTTTGAGTTGGCGGGTCAAATTACTCGTTGGAGAGTCAACCCACCGAAAATTTTTCACTTCAACCAACCAACCGAAAATTTTTGGGTCAACTCAAATGATTTTTTGAGTGTTCGTGTATCGAAGTCGGGTCAATTTTGACACCCCTACTTATAGAGGCCTAGGCATATTTCAGATTCACTGAACCAAAGGGAGTAGCTTCCTACATGTGAGAGCTATCCACCAAAGGAGTGGTTTGCAATAATCGATTGAAGGAAGAAAGCTCAGGACTCACATCTTCCAGGAAAGAAAAGATCATGGGTGATCGGTTGCTCGAGCAACAAATCAAATCCGACTAAGGAATAAGATAAAATACATATCTAATAGCTAGGATGACACCAATGAGGATGCTGAGTTTGTCAAGTAAGAAGCAAATATTTTGGTTAAAGGAAAACAGGCATAAAGATACTCCTCATTTTTCTAAAATATTTATTTTAGATGCAATATATATATATATATATATATATATATATATATATATATATATATATATATATATATATATAGATATATATATATATATATATATATAGATATATATATATATATATATATGATATAATATATATATATATGCGAAATGTAACGCATGTAGTCAAATTTGGTGAACCAAGTCAAAATATGTAGATGCCTTTGAAATTGAAAAGCCTTCTTTGCTAATGATTTAAACTCTTTCGTCCTCTCTTTTCCTTCAACGTGAACTAACATGATGAGATCGAGATTACAAATATATTGTGCTAGCTTGTTTGGGCTCCACTGGAAGAATGCTCTCAGCTACAATAACCTTACCATTTTCAGGTAGTGCCTTCCAACAATTCTTTAGCAAAATCAAACAGTTTTCATCGCTCCAATTATGAAGAATCCACTAGAAAATTTTGTAAAATTAGCTCCTTTTAATAAAAAAAATCTAATCTTGCTCATAAATTGACATGTAAATATGATAGAACTTATGATAGTAGCTTAAATTAATAATGAATATTAAATTTTGACATGAACTCTCAATTGACTATTAATAGATAAAGTTTTGATCTCAAGCTTTAGTCATCCGAGCAAGTTGTTTTCCTACTCAACTTAAAATTATTATATTTAGTGAAAATACATGATTACTTCATTCGTGTATGTCCCCCGAGATGTTGTTCTTATTCGGCTCGTTTATTTAATTTTTTGTTTGAAATTGACTCGTGTTCGAAATAGCTCGTTTATAGAGTGTTCGTGTTCAGCTCAAAAAATTGTTGGTGTTGGTTTTAGGCTCATGTTCGGCTCGAAATTGGCTCGCTTTTATTTTTTAATAATATTTATTTTTCTTAATTTTCATTTAAAATTTAAAAAAAAAAAAGTAAAAGAAATATTTATTGGAATATTAAACAAGAAAAAATTAAGTACTATTGGTAAAATTAAAACTAAAAGATATACAAAATAATGATATACAATCAAAATTTTATTTTTACAGTTAAAAAAATTTAGTTATATAGTAAAAAAACTAGGTAATATTAGCAAAAATCAAGTAAAAAATTTAGTTAATTGAAACTAAATGATATACAATCAAAAATATTTTTTTTACACAAAATTGAATACAATTCAAAATGCTAACTCATATTATCACAATTTACAAATTTACAACTTACTAGAATAAATTTATCCTAAAATTTACATGATAATATACAAGTAACAATTTGATTCAAGAAAAGCTAACAAAATAGTGATATTACAATTTCCAAATTCCAATTTCCAAATCCAATCCAATCCATAGCTTCAAGCCTTCAAGTCTTCAAGCTTTCAAGCCTTGAACCAATCTTGAATCTTCAAAATAGTAATCACTTCATGTAAACAAAACTAACAAGAAAATATGAAATAAATAATATTATGAATGTGAAAATTAAAATAAATAATCATTGATGTCGTCAATAGCTTGGTGGCTATGTGAATTATAAACATTCAAAAAATTGACAAAATGAAAGATTAATAATAATAAGTGTAGGAAAAAAATGAAATGAACATTGAATAAGCTAAAATTAGAATGAGTGAGAAGGAAAAAATGTAAAAAAAAAAACTTAGTACATAATATAATAACAAAGAACAATTAGAAATCACAAAAAACTAAATTGAATGTTTGAAAATACATACAACCAACTATCAAGCTAAGTTTCATCTCATACATCTATTTAGTTTTCCATCATAGCCATTAATGTGTAATATCACAAGTGATATTACACATTAATATTCAAACTTTCCAAATTGACCAAGTGTAGCATCTATTACACATTAATAATCGTCAGCAGCCCCCTAAACTCCAAATGTCATCAAGCCCAAGACAAACCAAACAAAACCAAAACCAAGAATCACCCAAGAGTCAAGACATCATTGACCCCCACTCAAAGGTCATCAAGCCAAAAGCACGAGATGGAAACCAAGATAGAAAGCGAATCACCCAAGAGTCAAGACATACCCCCAAACTCCAAATGTCATCAAGCCCAAGACGACCAAACAAGAGAAACCAAGCGAATCACCCAAGAGTTAAGATTGATTCAAACTCAAAGGTCATCAAACCAAAAGCACCTAAGATAGAAACCAAACTCGAAGATAGAAACCAAGCCAAAATCACCCAAGAGTCAAGACAGCATTCAGCAACCCCCCAAACTCCAAAGGTCATCAAGCCAAAAGCACCTAAGAAATAAACTAAACCCGAAGACAAAAACCAAGCCAAAATCACCCAAGAGTCAAGACAACAAACTCCAAATGTCATCAAGCCCAAGACAGAAACTTGAAGACAGAAATGCCATCAACACCAACACTTCAAGGCAGTTAATAACAAACTCTTTCGAAGGCTCACTGCTAATAAACAACCATATAACCAACTATGCTAATAAAGTCATCCTGTCAAGTGTCAACCACCAAATGTTACAGAATAATCTCAAGCAAGATAGCCAACTATTAAGATGCCAAAAAATAATCTCAAACTGAACTGTTGAAACATAAACATAATTATAGCTGCCAACTATAGTTGCTAGTCAGTACAACTACATATCCAAATTAAATAGCACAACTATATGTCCAAATTAAGCAGTGAAACTGTAAGTCCAAATTAAGCAGTACAAATGTAAGTCAAAATTTAACATCATAAATGAAAATTAGATTGGAAAGAGTAAATGCAAGATGATTTATTGATGCTTAGTATCCATCTCCATTATTAAACATTTTTTAGCAGTTTCACATAAAGATTCTCCTCCTCCATTAACTCTTATTGAAATAAAATTAGATAATGAGAGAATAAAATTTATCAGATATATTAAATAGATTGCTCTTAGTTGGAAATGTACCAAAGGATTTTATGTTGGGTGAATACCTTTGATCCAACTACAAACAAGTGCATTGAATGTTTTGGAGATAAAGATCTCCAATCATCAAGAACTCTACCAAACTTACTGATTGGATGCACGTGGTTATGGGAATTGTTAAAATATCCTTAGCTATTTTGGATAAAATAGGATACTTGAGTACTCATCTTCCACCATTCAAGAACATCAAAGCATCATTATTGGACAAGTATAATCCCTCCTCCAAATAAGTTTGCAAATCAGATTTTGATATGAATAGAACCAGAAGCAACAATAAAATCAGCAAATCCTAACATATAATCAAAATTTGATGAAAATGGCACATCAACTGCTAGTTGTGAAGATCCACTAGGAATTGAAGAGCTTGGAGTACTAGTATCAACTGAATATTGATTGTAGATTTCCCAAATAACATTCTTAACACTCTTAATCTTGGATTCTACCTCCGAACTAGAGTATATTTTAGGAAATGTGAAAGTAATGAATTTCATTTTCAAATGTGGATATAGCACATCTGCCACTGACATGAGTAAATTGCATTTTCCCCAGTATTTGTCAAATTTAATTTTCATAGCAGTGGTCATTTGCTTGATGAATTCATCTGACGAATTGCATTCTTCAATAAGTAGTTTCTTTACATGCATGATAGTATGCGAAATATATTTGTAGTTGGATAAGAAGAACCCAAATCATTTTTGTCACATTATGAAAAACAGAAAGAAACCTTCTAATCTGCTCATAGCTATACCACTCAATTTCAGAAGGTAACCACTTATAGTTGGAATCTCGAGCTGCATAATGAATGAACACATTGCGGTAAATAAAAGCAGACTCAAGCATTAAGTAAGTGGAGTTCCATCTTGTAGGAACATCAATGCACAATCCCTTTGAAGTGGGGATCCCTAATTATTTTTCCACTTCAACAAACTTATGTAACCGTGAAGGAGACTTTTTAAGGTATTTTATTGTCTCCCTGATTTTATGTGTTATTTGTTGTACCTCTTTCAAACCATCTTGAACCATTATATTCAAAATGTGAGCACAACATCTAACATGAAAGAAATGATCTTGAAAATGTAACTTTCCTCTAGATTGAAAATCTATAGCAACTAATTTTATCTGATCTAGTATCAGCACCAAATCAGCTTAAAAATTGAAGAGTAAAATAATAGCAGAAAGAAAATGAAAAATCAAGGACATATATAGTACATGAGAGACAAAATAATAATAGGACAAAAGAATGAGAAGAGTAAAAGAAAATGAAAAATTAAACAGAGACAACCATATATAGTATCCACACCAACAGAGACAGCAAAATAATGGCCGGACAAACCGAGTAAGCACTTCAACCACTTCAAGCATTTCAATAACCTACAGGGAATAACCCAATCATCCACAACAAGCATAGCTGCATAAGGTGGAGAATATCCTACAGGGAATAACCGAATAAGCACTTCAAGCATTTCAATACCAGAGACAGCAACATATAGCATAGACATCAAGTGACTCAAGTCTACAAATGAAAAATCAGAGTCACAAATTGTAAAAACTTAAGAGCATTTCTCCTTTTAACATGAAACCGAAGTAAGAGGATTAGAGGAATTTCTATCTGTATAGATCATAGCATTGCAACTCGAAGCAAGAGTAATTGCTTCACATATCAACAAAAAAAACTACACATTAAAAATAAATATATAGATTGTGAGGGACAAGAGTTAAGAGAATGATATCACAGCAAAGTCGTGAGTCCCAAGTAGAAGCTTGATAAGAAGAAGAAAATAATGTCGTACCAAACCCTAGAAAACTAGAGATCGCGTCGAGGTTCTCTTACTTACTGAGATATTAGCATTGTAACTTCAAGACTCACAACTTCATAAGACTCTTGCTAACAAGAGTAGAAATCCCTGAATGCCAGAACACTGAGAAGAGAAGAAACTAGAAAGTGGCAGAGGGACTTACAGGATTAAGGCAAAATCGCAAAGTCAAGAGAGACTCAAGAGAAGCCGAGACGTCGTGTTAGAGCTAGGTCACTTCGCGAGGAAGGTATATATCCTTCGAATTGTTTTAAATCACAACCGTTGAGATAAATTGCATGGCTATGATATTACCCTAAATATTACCTTACCGATTATCATAATTAAAAATATCCTTAAAATTGCAATTATAATTTATTTTAACTTATTTGATTTAAAATGTTATCAACTAATTTAATTATTAAATTAAATATAATTTTTAAAAATATTTAATGACATAAATTATATTTTCAATAAAATTTTATATAATTAATTATAATTATTTATTTATTTCGAGCTAAATCGAGCCAAACACGATCGAACAAAGGATTGTTCATGTTCAGCTCGTTTATAAATCGAGGCGGTTCGCTCGCTTAGTTAACGAACGAGTCAACACGAGTCGCTCAAGAAATAACGAAGCTTTTTTTGACCTCTAATCAAGATGTCATAAAAATATCATTTAATTATGTATAAATCTCTCAACTTATATATAAAAAAAATTTTGAATTAAATTTTGGACTATTTGAATTCTAAATTTAGCAAATATATAAATAAAATGAATGTTTTGATAAGATGAGTCTAATAATAATAAAAGCATTTATAGTAAAAATAATGTGATATTAATTGAACCAAATTTTTTGAAATTTTAAATAAGCTTGCAAAAGGCTTAAAATAGTTTTAACCAAGGTGAAAACCGGATCGACAACTAGAAGAGAGAGAGAGGTTTAAGGTTCAAAGGTTCGACGGTTGAATCGGGTAAACTTGATTATTTAATTAATATTAAATTTATTAAATATTAATTTAATTAAATGATAAAATAATATAAATATATAAGAATAAATAAATAAAATATATATATAAATAATATTTTAATAATTATTAATTTTATGATTGATATAAAGTTTAATAAGATATAATTATATCTATATTATAAATATAATTATGTATATATTAAATATATTTAAAATCTTAAAAAATGATAATATGAATTTATAAATACAAATATAATTTATCAAAAGAATATAATTTATTAAAATTATAGTTTATAATAAAAATAAAAAAATTAAAAAAATATTTTAAAAGCCTTGTCAAATATAAATAATATATAAAATATTTAAGCATATTATTATAATTCATGACATATGTATATTAAAAAGATTTAAAATTTAAAAATTTTGATAATGTAAGTTTTTGAATATAAATATAATTTATAATCTAGAAATATAAGATTACAATATAAAAAAAAGTATATTAAAAAATTTATAAATCTTAAAAATTTATAAAATATTTATAAAATAATATAATGAATTATATTCTTAAAAATATATATTATAAATTATAATTTATAAATAAAATATAAAGTTAATAATTAAAATATTATTTTTTTTATTTTTATATTTTAAATCCCATTTGATATTACTAGAGCTCAGATCATATAATTCAAAATTTCAATCATAAAGTCAAAAGTTTCTCCATATTCAACTATTTTAGTCCCACATCATAAAGAGAAGAAGGTGTTGTACTATTTATTGAAAAATAGAGCTCCTCAGAATGAGCATGTAATATATTTAAGCATATTATTATAATTCATGACATATGCATATTAATAAGATTTAAAATTCAAAACTTTTGGTAATGTAAGTTTATGAATATAAATATAATTTATAATATAGAAATATAAGATTACAATATTAAAAAAAAGTATATTAAATAATTTATAGAATATTTATAAAATAATATTATTTAGTCTCACATCATAAAGAGAAGATGGTGTTGTACTATTTATATTGAAAAGTAGAGCTCTTAAAAATAAGTTTGTGATATATTTAGAATAATTTGATGGACATATTATTTATTTAATTCAAGCACATTTATAATTATAAAATTAGTTTTAAAATTATATAATTTCATCAAAAAATATTTTAAAAATATATTTCATTAAATTTAATATTTAAATATAATATTTATAAAATTTAATTAAACTGACCGGCCGGTCCGGTCCGATTTTTAAAACATTGGTTTTAACAAAGCTTCTTTATGCACTCCTTAATCTCTTGATTAACCCAATTTGGGAAGGTATAAAGACCTTAGGAAGAAAAGGATTAACAAAGCTTCTTTATGCACTCCTTAATCTCTTGATTAACCCAATTTGGGAAGGTATAAAGACCTTAGGAAGAAAAGGAATAGTTCTTCCTAGAGACTTAGAAGACTTCAGTGAAAACAAGAAACAGTGGTTTTATTTTTTATTTTATTATTATTATTTTTTTCTCTATCATGCAAAGTAGAATGGAAGCTTTTTGTATAGAACTTGGATTTCAACAAAACCTTGGTAAACCTATGGTTAATCATACTTAGATCCCTTAGCTATTATCTGGTGGAATCAATGGCTAGGGAGTTGATTAATATCATTTAACAAAGCTAGGCAAGTGTATTGCATCCCTATTTAGAAAATTCAAATTGATTAAGTACATTTAAAGTTATTATTTTTACTTACCTAACTTTATTTAAGTTTTGCTACTATAACATGGTTAACCATGGTGAATGGTTTATAATGGGAGTGATTAAAGCCAATATAGACTAAAATTGAGTAATTTTATAATGATTAATTATACTCTTGGTTAGTTTCAAACAATTTCCAAATGTATCCTATTTAGACACATTGAAACATTGGACTTAATTAATTGAAATAAAGGGTTCAAATGAGTTGAACAAAAGTGTGGTTGTATTTCTAATATCCTTTCATGGGTTTGATTTAATTTGAGTATTTGGTTAGACAAATTTATTTTAGAAAGTAAATGTTGGGGTTTATGCTTGGATTTGAAATATTTGACCAACGTTGGCTAAACCCATTGTCAACAATGATGGGATTTGGTTAAAATCATACTTAGAATATTATAATGAAGCTCAACTCCAATTAATTAGATCATTCATAGTGATTAACCCTATTTTAACTCATTTGACCTATTTTGGTTAAATAATGAGTTAAATTGAGTCATACCTGTCAATTAAAGTCAATTGACCGAACTATATGATCTAAGCGAAGAATACAAATATATATTCTATGAGAAACATTTTATCATTACTTTTGGCTCATTTATTTTAATAAATTATGTATTTGATCACATTGGGTTATTTAAGATTAATTTGGTCAACTTAGGTTCAACTAACACATTCTCCCATATTTAACAAGTTTTATTAACCTAGGCACATCCTAATAAACTCTTAGGTTCATGTAAACAAAATGAAGAGAGGGCCTATAGAATTGAGCTTTCTACTAACTTTAATGTTTAGCTTATAGTTGAGATTCTATTATTTTCTTTCAATTCAACATGAACCAAATTCTATTTATGTTAACCCCATGAGTCTTCACATAAAATTCTATTAGTAATGTCATCATTTATAGTAGTGAATATCATTTTAAGCAATGTTCATTAGTGATAACTTGATTTATTACTTCATCTTGTAGGTATATGGACATAGCATATCTCTTTGGGTTGAACATCTTAGTATGTTTCAACTTTGCTTTAAAAATCCATCGACTTTGGCTTGTGTATAAGAAGTGAATAAGATAGTTGATGAAAACTGGGTATTGAGAAGCAAATGACTTCATTGCAAGGGCACCTTATTAGGTATCCGATGAATGTGGTTGTTTCCTGCAATGTGGGGTTGCTTGGTGGTCATGAATGCTTTCTAGAGATAGGTGTTAAAATATTAGAAGCGCAGGATACCACCAATCTAAATGAATTAATAATGTAAATTAAAATTAAGCTTTTCATGAATGCTATTATAATTAATAAGCAATATGTAATTCTGTATAAAATCATTAGTTAATTTTAGCATCTTTCAGATTTGGTGATCGATGCCTTGTAATATAAGGATGAATACCATATATTAATTAATGTGACACTTGATAACCTAGTACTGTATATAAAATGTACATGTTTAAGTTTTCATCATCTTTTTTTTTAATTTATCATTTTATTAATTGCAAAAAATAGAGGAGAATACTATGCTTGAACTTTATGAAAAATCCTATCCACAACAATAGAGATTACTATATATATATATATATATATATATATATATATCAGAAAACTTATAGTTTAATAAGCTATTGTGTTGGCAATAAGCCATAATCTAGTAAGGGATTTTGATGCCAACAAGAAATAATTGTATACAAATTGACAAGCTTATGCATTATATTGTAAGCTAAAGACCCTATATAGGACCTCCATAATAATGAAGTGTGATGACTAAGTGGTCACCTTATCTTAATTATCATGATGACTTTAAGAAAATGTACACTCCATTATATAGAACAAGTTAATATTCTTGGACATCACATGGATTTACTTAATCTAGATAGAGTGAAAGTCAAAAAAAATCTTATTGTCAAAAAGAAGAAAAAAACAAAGAAAAGTTTGGCTCAATTTTTTTTTTAACAATACCTTTTTATTAGATGTAATAGTGATATATGTATGTTAGTTTATTTTTGTAGGTTTGGGTGACTTAACAATTATGAGAGATATATCAATAAGATGATTAATATCAGAATGCATGTAAAAATAAAAGATTAATCTTTTATTGAAAGCTAAATAAGATTATGTTCTTTGTATATTAATGATAGTGGCTCTTGTGCATTAACTATACTTCTACTTTAACATGTGTTCATTTATTAACATATTAGGTTTTTTTTACTTTTAATATTTCACCCCCTAATAGCTAGTAGATAGTAGAAATTTCATAAGGAAGAATGGAAAAAAAGATGTCTTGTTATTTTGTGGAAAATTTAAAAACCTTACGATGAAATAGATATCTAATAGTCATGATAATGCTAATGAGGATGATGAGTTTAACAACAAACAACAAGAAAAAAATTTTACACATGAAGGATGTGGAAAATAAACATAAAGATACTACTCATTTTTCTTGAATATTTATTTTAGATGCAACCACACACTAGGCAAGAGAAACAAGAGAATTGTAGCATGCAATGAAACACAAACACTAAGCTAGAGAAACAAGAGAAATGCATCAATGCATGGTCAAACATAACATAAATAACATACAATATATATATATATATATGAATATATTCTTCATAATAGTTCACCTACTTGGTGAATTCCATAACCCAAGTGCCTGCAAATATATAAATGGCTTTGAAACCAGAGAAACCAGCCTCCTTTGCCAATGATTTATACTCTTTCCACGTCCTCTCTTTTCCTCCAAGGAAGTGACTCATCATGATGACATCAAGATTATAGACAAACTTTCGCCACATCTTGCTCAAGCGTCGGAAGAATACACTCAACTACAATCACCTTCCCATTTTCACGTAGCACCTTCCAACAATTCTTCAACAATTTCAAACAATATTCATCGTTCCAATCATGAAGAATCTAATCATGCTCATAAATTGACATATAAATATAATGGGATTATGATAGTAGCGTAACATAGTAAATGGTGTTAAATTCTGACATAAATTATTAATTGAACTCATGACTAATCTAGTTACTATTACATGCAATGTAATGAGTTGCGCGACAATAAATTGATTTTTTTATAGCTTGAAAAAATCAAGCTTATCATATGACTTAATTATAACCTCTATAAGAGTTGATATCATAGGACTAAGTTGGACCAACAAATTAGACTTATATATCAAATATGTAAAAGTTTGTATTTTTATATGATGGGGTTAAATTCTAACATAAAATAGCCTAAGTTTATGTTGAGTATAAATGCATTGGGTTGTAAAATGCTTGATATAAACTTTGATGTTTGAAGCAAATTAACAAATGTGGGTAAAAGTGCATAAGATATTTTCATCATTTTTTGTCAATATGTGAATAACAACCACAAAAATATATAATATATCTGAAGGAAGGTAATGAAATATCTATTTGGTGTAGAAAATGATGCTTATAAGATGTGAATCTTCTTATAAGTTATGACCCAATACTAATCCCATCGGACAAATTGTTTTTCTACTCAACTTAAAAATATTACAATTTTGGCATGTGATAATGTAAACATGTAATTTTATAATTTTCACTGGGATTAAATCTTATTTTATAGCATAAAATAAATTTTTTTCTTTTCCTCGTAAAGTTCCAAAATTTCTAATAAAGGTCCTATGACTTGCCAAAAATAGTTAATTTGGAGGGAGGTAGTCTAAATTACTTAAGGTAGGGGAACAATGGTTGTTGTTGGTTGGATATCTTACGATTGGGGATTATCCACTTGTATGACTTTTTGTTTTTATGAAACAACTTGTGGGAAATTTATTATTGTTTATGTTGATTCTCTCATATGTTCATTATATATATATATATATGTTGCGTGCTAGAATACCAGTTGCGGTAGAGTAAAAGTTTACGCCTTAGCTTCTTTGGGGAGTCTAGCACACACACAGGTATTTAAAGAGCAACACAAAACTCGAATTTTAAGTGAAAACCTAAAAGAGGGAAAAACCACGAGGCCTTGCCCAGCAAAAAGCTTCCACTATATATTTATTTTGGAGTACAGGATCTTCCCGATGACGGGATTACAGAATAGTATGTAAGAAGGGAACAACAGTTGCTAGTAATAGACGATGTTGACGACGATGTTGATGAGGATGTCGACGACGATGTTGACGATATGTCGACGACGATGTTGATGTTGATGACGATGTTGACGACGATGTTGACGACGATGTTGACGATGATGACCGGCGGTAGTGGTCGGCGATGATGACCGGCAACAGTGGTCGACGACGGCGAGGATCAGCGGCGGCGACTGACGGCGGTGACCGGCGGCGGTGGTTGACGACCGTCGAGTGGTGGCACAATTGTGCTTGGAGGATCTTCAAGCTTTAGGGCTCTCTTCTCTCTCCTGCTTGGCTCCCCTCATATGAAGAATGAGGGACTATCTACAGATTGCAGGATTGGCGTCTCTGTAAATACATGCAAAATCCGAACCACTCCACTTCATCGGACGGCTCAGAATGATTCCTTGGATCATTTGATGTATTTTAAGTATTTGAATGCTCAAATGAAGTCAAAATTATAGGATCTTGGGCTTGTTGGATTCGGCTCGTCGAGGCGCTCGATTTGACTATAAACACTTCATATTTGAGAGCTATTTAGGGATTTAAGTGATATCCTAAAATTTCCAAGGATATTTTAATAGCTTGATCTCGACCGCTTCAACCGGATCACTTGCTTTTAACATCAAGATTCTTAGGTAGTATTGTATATCAATATATATATATGTATATATATATATATATATATATATATATATATATATATATATATATATATATATATATATATATATATATATATATATATAATGATACTGATCCAAAAAAAGAAGGTATTTATATGATTTTTATCATTCTATCTATAAGTTGTAGCAATATTTCGAAAGAAAAAATTAATTTAATTTTAACCAATTTAATTAATTTCAAAGAAATAACCCTAGTTGAACTTTATCCACCAATGAGCACAAGCAATGAGATCGACCTTCATGAAAATGGCGTCAGGAGGAACACGCCGAACATATCTCCACCCACATGCTCCACTCTGCAACAACATCATCCAGTTAATTAATATTTTGGAATAAATAAATAGAAGCGAGTTGACAAACACGGAAGAGGTGGGTTGTCACGTGAGATGTGGAAGATCAAAATTTATTCCTCGAATCCCTTTGTACTAGCTTCCAACGCCGTCCCCACAACGCCGGACCTCCACCGTGAACCGATATGGACCCAAACAGAAAAACATATCGAGTACAAGAGATAGAAAAGCCCCATTCTGGCTAAAAGATTTTACCCAATAATGCAATAATTACATACATTAGCCACTCTTGAATAAAGAATACAGAGAACTTAGCTATTACGAGAATATATTATTACAATAAATAACTAAATAAAGCATATCTAGCAAAAAGATCACTGAACATTGCCAGAATAACAAGACAGATAAACTACAAGAACAAGATCCAGCACAAGTTTTCCAGATATGGCCAGTTCAGACAACTACAACAGCAATATAATTGAAAATCAAGAAAGAAAGTAAAGATCTTGCCAGCTCAGACAAAACTACAATAGCAATATAACTAAAAAACAAGAAAGGAACCAACATATGGCCAAAACAGACAGACATCACTGCCATATAATAGAAAAACAGCTAAACCCTAGAGCAGATCTTGAAAATTGTAAAGAAATATCGAGATCTAGTAGATAGTTAAAGAAAAAGATGTATAAATAGGATTAAAAAGACAAACAGAGATATGAAAACGATATTTTTCTTGCAACTTCTTCTTCTTCTTCGTCATCTTCTCCGGAGCCTCTTTTCTTCCTCTGGATCGCTTCATCTTGAAAGGAACCTAAATTCCTCCCTGAGTTTCCCCTTTCCCTCTCTGCATGATTCTCTGGAGTTTACGGCCGCTCGAAGAGCCGAAAAGACTTATCCTTCATTTCCTTGATACGCCGTGAGTTCCTTCCTCCGGAAGTTTCATCAACCGAAAAGACACAAGCAAAGCACCGATGGCGTGATTTAATCCGTGATAACCCATCCCAAGCATATCCAACTACTAATTTTAAATCAGGGTTATATCAGAACCCAACCCATCAAAATCATCATAGATCTCCAACAACTTGTTAAAGACATGCGAACATCCCCTCATTAAACAGTTTATTAAACCTCGGGTCCTTTTCATGGTACTCAAATGATGTCATTCCATGGGCCTTATAAAATGGAAGACCGCCTTCGATTACAGCATCCTTAAGATAATAGAAACTCTCCATCCACACCTTATCCAGATTCATTAGAGCGAGACTAGCAATAGAAACCCCATCAGCGTTGGGCGTGAGATACTTACAAACCGGGGCGGCGCCGTAGCGGCGTTCGCCGGAAGGGGAGTGAGAGCAGGTGACGATGGAGTAGCCGGCGAGGAGGCGTATGATGCGGTCGACCATGACGGGGGTTTGAGATGGAGGGGAGGCGGAGGCGATTCTGGGTGAGTTGAACACGGACGAGGGCGATTTGAGGAGTTTGAGTTCGATGGCGGCTTTGAGGGTCATTGGGAAGACGGAGAAAAGGATCATCAGCAGAGACAGCATCATTGGAGTTGGCATTGGAATGATCCATCTATTGCTTGGAGTGATGTTGGGCGGAGTGCGTAGGATGGGAAGCTTGTGGGTGAGCGAAGAGGAAGTGAGGGATGGGTTGAATTATTTAGTGCAGTACTCCTAACGAAATTAATGTTGGACCAATCATGCAATTAATTAATCAATCGTTATAACTAACTCACTGGGTAGCCATGCATATCCTAAGTAAAATTTTTTTACCGTGGGGAATGTTAGACTAAATTCCATAGTATCGTGTCGGTGGTCAATTGTTACATAAGTTTGATAGTTTCCCTTATCAAGTCTTGAATCGAGCGAGAGGATTTAAGTTGATATTCTAATAATCTTATCATAAATCATATTAATTTAATGAAATACATATCAAATAATTAATGAGAATGTTTATAAATAAGTAAATTAATTATAACGCTTTATTTTCTTAAAATCTTGTCAAGATGGACCTTGATTAGAGAGTTCATTCATGATTTTAATGTAGAGAAGTGAGTACACAAAAAATTTGGTATGAGCTTTCCTAGTCCCTTAGAAGTTCTTGATAATCCTTCAATTTATAATAAACTATTTAACAAAAAATTTTAAAAGTTGGCAAAGATGTGGATAGCCTCATTGGAGAGAGAATAGAACAAAGTGACTATCAAGCAATGAACTATTGTAAACAAGACCAAATAAAATAATACATTTATAAGTTTTTTGAATATGTGTGATAGTCAAATAATGGTTGATGTGTAGATTAGAGGACCCAATATATAAATTAATTGCAGGTAGCTTAAACCCTATCATAATATGATGCTAGAGAATTACATTAGTCAAAGATGATAACTCCTAAAACTATAATAGCATGTCAATTTATGTCCCTTAAATAGAATTTATTATTAATATGGCATTAAAATTCATCGATGTAACATCATAAGAGATTTCAATATGACGATATTGAGTTGTCCACTAAAGTGTGAAGATTATTAGCTAATCATGTAGCATGAAAAAATGGGTTTAACTAGCAATGCCAAGGAGATCTTAGTAAGGCTATGATGAGGTATGATGGTGAGTAGGGCATGCATGATTGTCCTTAAATTGATTAATCCTAACTTGATATTCATTTAATGGTAAGGGAACCTCATTGTACAATATTGGTATTATTTTAGTAGACACTTATAAGAATTGAAGGTTTCTAGTTTATTACTCCAATATTCTATGAAAATGATCCTCTAAAGTTAGGTGTAGGAGGTTTTCACTAGTCGGATTACATTATCCTTGATTGTTTGATAAGTTATCAACTACTTGAAGAGTGTTTGTAAGATATTAGGAATATTTCTATAAATAGTGCTAAATTGTTATGTGCAAGAGTATTCATAGTGAGAATTTTATGTCATAACATTGTAATATTTTTCTAGACAAATGGATAAAAAATTCAAAAAATTTAGAGCTTCTATATGATAAATTTGTAAAAGAAATAACATTATAGATATTATTATATTGATATCTTATGATTTAGTGTGGAATACCATTTAAGTAATAGAGGAGGGTGATTGTAGTTAGATAGTTGCTAGAAATAAAATAATGATAGGTAGGTAAAGATAGTTAAACAATAATATTTGAGTAATAATGATCAGGTAATAATTGTCTGATGATGATGATCAATTGATGGAGATTATATAGCAATAATTGAATGATAAACATTAGGTAATGATGATTAATCGATAATAGTTAATAGAAGTGATAATTAATGTCAATCATTAGATATGGCTCCAGAACTATTTAGATCTTCAAACTCTTTCTAATTTGAGGAACTTACATACAAATCATACAAATCTTATGCATTTGCATATCTAACACCAAAAATTTGATATTTACAAAGATAACATTTTCATATGCATGAGGGGTGGATTTCACTTTAAAATTATATGATGGTGCGATTTTTTATGTAATAATAAAGATTTGAGTGTTATTTATGTAAATTTAAAAGTTTAGGTGTTAGATATGTAAATATATAAGAATTGTTTGCTATGTGTGTTAATGCCCCCAACAATTTCATGTGAATAGTGAGGCTTTATTTATAAATTTTTAGAATTGTCATTTTGATAATTCTCACCAAAATTCTCAATTACTTTATTGGATAATCTATATTAATTCTCTTAATCATATTAATATTTATGTGCCCTAATGATAATAAAATGAGTTATTTAGGGCTTGTTAAAATCATCTTATCAAGAAGTTCATTTCAATTATAAGTATGTAAGATTTAGAGATCACTTGAACTATAAAATATATGATAAAATATTTTAATTATATTTTAATTGCTTTATTTAGACTCATTGGAACTGGACTCAGATTAGAATATTGTGTCATATAGCTCACCCCCATCAAAATGCTTAGTTTAGCTGTAGGTTTACTAAAATTAAAGTTCATATGATACTTAATTAAATTTTTATAAATTTGGCAGAAAAGGAGAAATGATTTTCTTTGATCATTTCTATACATAGCTCACAATTCTTATAAATCTATATATCTATCATCTAAATTTTTATATTTACATAAATAACATTAAATTTTTTAATATTATATTAAAAATAACATCATCAATAATTTTTAAAATAAAATACAACTATTTATTTATAATTAAAATATTAGATGCACATATATCAAACTCCACGTGTTAATATATAAATGCATAAAAATTATGTGTTATTTCTGTAAACTTTATGTGTAAAACCTCTCTCCACTTCTTTCCATGATAAAAAACTCCCTTTTTTTGGCACTGTTGAGCCATGAAGGCAATACACACACCGAACGCTCCAATGCACGTCGTCGCATTAGGGGCGAAGCCCCCAACCATTAACCTTTATTTAAAAATTAATTCAACCACCTCGAAAAATGATTATGCAAAAAATGTAATTGTATCACTTTCATTTGATTAAATGATTAGATGAGAATTTTTTTAAAAAAAAATTAAGCTTGAAGAATGTTAATTTTATAAATACATAAAATTTGAATGGTATGTGTAATTATTCTCAATCTTTCCTAAGATATCTATGATAAATATTTTAATTATATTAGTCGTAGTTTTCATGCCTTTTCAGATTTTTTTGATATTATATTTATCACCTATTTATGAATATCTATATAATAGATAAGTGAAATATTTAATAATAAAAGGTAAATATAATTTTAAAGTAAACTAAATTAATATTTAATATAATATGTAAGATCGAGTAAGTTAAATATTTAAAATATACACGGTGATAAATATAACATTAACTAATAGACATTAACTGTTATTAATCCATTAAATTTTAAAGAATTATCCTGACTTAAGCTTTCTCCACCAAAAGAGCTTCGGGAAAAACGTGTCAGAATGCTCTCAAACACAAGAAAATATTACGTGCGGAGTCCGGACGTAGCTTTATGTGCGAACTCCAATCGTAGCGCTACACGTGTCCAGTATTTTAATATTGCATTTTTTTCACTTAACGGTGCTATAATTGGATGGTGCATTGACGACGCCGTTTATGCTACCCCGGGCCCGACCCAGCCCGTCCCGTTCAAACAACGGGAGAAGAAAATATCATGCGCGTCGTTTCACATTCGTCTGAACGCTTTAGGGCTTTCTTTTATGAGAAATTTTTCAACTCGCCCGCTCGTCGCACACGTCGACCTTCCCTCGAGATTTAGCAAATCTTTGGCATTAAAATTGAGGTATTATAGGCGACCTCATGAGGTATTTCTTCCGCATTCTTTAACTTTAATGAATTTAGGGTTTTCTATTGTTCTCATCGTCAGTAGGAGAACATTTGGAAAAATTGAGTTCTTTAAATGAACGGAGACTGTTTGGTATTTGGAGATGGTTTGCATGTGTACTCTCTGCACTGTAATGATGGTACACGCCATTATTTTCAAATTTTTGAACTGTTGGGCTTGTCATATGTTTAGTATATCACATTATAGAATGTTTGGTGTTGTTTCATGAAGGATTTGATGAATTTTGGGGCTTGTTTGGATATAATATGGTCAGTCGATGGCATTATAATTTATTTGTAGGTTGATTAATGGATGTTTGCTTCAGTTTTGCTTGTGTACTCTATGTACTCTCAGGAGAGTACAACCCATTTTATCATTTTTTTAAAAGACTTCTGACCCTGTTTGGATATAATATGTTCAGTACATGGCTTTAGAAGCAGTTTGAATGCTGATTGGTAGGTTTTTATAGCTTTTTTGCATGTGTGCTGTCTGTACTCTCTGGAGAGTACACCTCATTTTGTCAATTTCTTTCAGATTTTAAACCCTATTTGTAGAGAATATGTTTAATAGATTCCATTAGAAGTAATTTGGAGGCTATTTGATTAATTTTTAGGGGAGTTTTGCATCTGTACTCTCTGTACAGAGCAGTTTTCTCATTTTTTTTTCAATTTCTTTGATCTGTTTGGAGGAAATATGTTCATTACATTCCATTATAAGTAATTTGGAGGCTGTTTGGTTAGTTTTTAAGGGAGTTTTGCATCTATACTCTCTGAGAGTACAAAGCATTTTTTTCTCATTTTCTTCTAGTTTCTTTGACCTGTTGGAGGAAATATATTCATTACATTCTATTAGAAGAAATTTGGAGGCTGTTTGGTTGAATTTTAGGGGAGTTTTGCATTTGTACTATTTATACTCTCATGATAGTATATAGCATTTTTCTCTTTTTTTTCAATTTATTTGGCATGTTTGGAGGAAATATGTTCATTACATTCTTTTAGAAGTAATTCAGAGGCTCATTGGTTGGTTTTGAGCTGAGATTTACATCTATGCTCTCTGTACTCTCATGAGAGTCTGAGCATTTCTCATTATTTTCTTTGGCTTTGTTTGGAAGAAATATGTTCATTACATTCTATTTGAAGTAATTTGGAGGCTATTTGGTTGGTTTTTAGGGGAGTTATGCATCTGTACTCTCTGTACTCTCATGAGAGTCTGAGTATTTTCTCATTTGTTTTCAGTTTCTTTGGCCTGTTTGGAGGAATTATGTTCATTACATTCCATTAGAAGCAATTTGGAGGTTGTTTTGCTGATTTTGGAGGTTGTTTGACATGTGTACTCAGTGGGCCTCCATTGTGCTGATAATGTTCTTGTTAATTGACTTTTCATTTTGAAGTTTATAATGTCTGGGAAAAGGATAACTTTGAGATGCAGGCATACCACCATTAGAGTGATGTTCGATAATATTGCAGCACTCTTTACTGATGAAGTCATTGATATTCTAAGGAGATTTCATTTGCATCAATTTACTAGACTACATAGAATTTAGCAAGACTCAATTGCCATCACGTCAATCTGTCTTCTTGGGATATAGAAAACAAGCATTCTTTTGGGTGGCCAATGCATTCCTTTTACTCCCAATGAAGTTGCACTAATTGTAGGGATGCCAAATAGAGGGAGAAGGTCATATGGCGAAATCCCATGAAGTTTAGCTGGACTTTAAAATAAACTTCGAGAATTGGATCGCTCGTTGCGGCATAATTTGTGCAATTGTACATCGTTCTACTTTCAAATTTTTTTTTTTATATATCACAACTATAAGGTGTCATTAATTGATTGCATATGCCAACGACATAGATAAATTTGTGAGTACAACTAGGCGAGGCCATTTGGGCCTTTCTAGTTTCACAATTTGATGGTATTTCATCAACACAGAAGGCACCCGGGTACATGAGTGGCTTTGTCACTCTTCTAATGGTACGTTCTATATCTTCAGTTATGTATTATTTGATGCATTGAAGTTAACTTATATAAATATTTATTATAGATCTCGACGGTAGAGCACATAGGCATCATAAGGCCGTCGTTTCCTTCGAAAGCGTGTTTGTTACGATCAAAAAATAAAGTTTGTAGATGACGCCTTCACTGGTTTGGGAGGACACTAGGTGACAAATAATAATATCACTTTATTTATATGAGAATATATTTTTTATATTTTAAATCATCATATTTTTTCTATCGGTGTAACACAGGTCTGCCTTTCATTCGAGGACATATCAGAAGAGGAGACCTGGCTCCTTGAAACATTGTCCACTACCCAGCAGACAACCCATGTCGAACCCGATAGCAGTCCCATTCTAAGTCCACTGAGTCCAGCCCCCATTGAATCTCCATATGTCTCTCCTCGATATTCTTCATGTTCTAGAGTATCTAGCCCACCCTCTACTACTACCCACTGGAAGACTTTGGTGGAGAGGATACTTGAGGTTTGTGGCCTTGAGATAGTGTATCATCTTTTCAAGCATCAATAACAAAGAGAATTGATGGAATTGAATTGCGGGTAGCTGGTATTGAGGCGGTGATTATTGGGCAGCAGGGCCCTAGCATCCCTAGCATGGGGGAAGCTCCTGTGGAGGCGACCATAGGGGAATCTCTTAAGGAGGAAATCACAAGGGCAGAACCTACGGAGGCTACCACAGGAGCTTCCCCTGAGGAGGCAACCACAGGGGAGGCTCCTGTGGAGGCTACTATAGTGGCTGTGGAGACTTCACTGGGAAGCCACAGATGCTACCACAGGCTTCCCTGGAGACTTCCACTAGGGAAGCCCCTGTAGAGGCTTCTACTGAGGAAGCCCCTATGGAGGTCACCATAGGGGAAGCTCTTATGGAGGCTTCCATTGTACATGAAGATGTTCAAGCATTTACTGACAAAGATTGAGTGAAGGCTCACAGATGAGGAAGAGGAAAGTTATATCTTCCCCTTCACACAAACTTACATGAAGTCACTGAGAGAATAAGTCTGGTAGCCTCCACTGATGAGCAGCCGGCAGAAGAGGTATTATGTAACTTTATTTTCAATTTGACATAATAGCAACCGATTTCAATGAATTTTTTATAGGTTTGCGAAGATGTGCCAATAACGATTGAACCATGACTGCTATCATTGTGATTGAGGAGCATCAGACGGAGGTATGCATCATCTTAGCGGTCGATTCTTAATTCACAATGACTCTAGCTCTTCATCACTAACTTTCATCATCACTAATTTCCTTTGCGAGAGGCACATCATATTATTGACTTCTCATCAAGAGATGTCCTGCCTAAGCCAATGCTGCAGCTCAGTGACACGTTGTGCTCTCGATTCAAGGACAAGTAAGTCATTCTTCATTCAATTCCTTCTGTATACGTAAAATCACATATTCATTCAGTTAAGCTCGCATTCCCATATTTCTCACATGCAGGGGTGATACCGTATTCACGGGAATATCATTATTGCGCAAGGGAAAATTGACGAGTTACTGACAGATGCACACGTCGATACCTTTGCCTTTCTACTAGCTGAGAAGTACTCACTGTGCCAAGGGCTGTATGTCCCCTATCTGTACATTTCATGCTTACACTGGGTAAGTTGCTCTATAGAAATGTAGGGTAGTACAATCTAATCCTGGTTTAGGTAGTTAGGCTAAATTCATAAACTTTCTCTTCCCTTCTTGCGAGTTATGCAAAATATGGCCTCAGAAAGAAAGCAAAATGTTCATCGATGTCATCAGCATGGTATCATATCGAGCTACTCTTACTTCGATTATAAATAATCGACTTGGACACTCTGGTGGGCATACTAAGGGGCTTGGTATTTTTATGATTCATTATCAAACCCAACTTATAAGGCCATTCTTCCTGATATTGTAAGAACTATTTTCATTTAAGTTTGCCTAAAGTGCATATTTTATGCCAACTTATTGACTACACTTCTACTATTTAGATCAAATTACTTGTTCAAGATGTTGGCCGGTCTTTTTGCGGCGATCTCACAAAATGGCCAATGAAATGATGAGTGGTGCCGTCAAGAAAAGGTGTCAAGCAGGGTGTTTGTCTGCAAGTACATGGAGACAAAGAATCGAAAACCTCAGGTGGACTAGCGACCACCGGGATTGGCCAAAGAGGATGAACTGCCTTAGGTCGAGTTCGATTATCTTCTATTTGGGTATGAAATAACTAATATGACAACTGTACAATTGAAGTTTGATATGTTCAAAATTAATTACTTTAGAAGCTATTATTTATGGTTTTAAGCATTTTCTAGAGGTAACATCTGTACTATCTGTTTGGATTGCTTCAGTGAGACCATGTGCAGCAATTTGGTTGATGATGGGCTACTTTAGTGAGATATTTTTCATCTGTACTCTCTGTACTCTCCTGAGAGTACATACTATTATGTTCATGTTCTCCAGCTTTGTAGGTGTACTATCTGTACTCTTCTAAGAGTACAGACTGTTTCCTTATTTTTTTATCAGTGTTCGGCTCGTGTTCGGCTCAAAATTGGCTCGATTTTATTTTTTAATAATATTTATTTTTCTTAATTTTCATTTAAAATTTAAAAAATTAAAAAAGTAAAAAAAATATTTAATGGAATCTTATACAGTAAAAAAAATTAAGTACTATTGGTAAAAATTGAAACTAAAAGATATACAAAATAATGATATACAATCAAAATTTTATTTTACAAAAAATTTAGTTATACAAAAAAAAACTAAGTAATATTAGAAAAATTAAGTAAAGATTTAATTAATTGAAACTAAAAGATATACAATCGAAATATTTATTTTACACAAAATTGAATATAATTTAAAATGCTAACTCATATTATCAATATTTACAAATTTACAACTTACTAGAATAAGTTCATCCTAAAATTTACATGATCATAAACAAGTAACAATTTGATTCAATAAAAGCTAACAAAATAGTGATATTACAATTTCCAAATTCCAAATTCCAAATCCAATCCAATCCATAGCTTCAAGCCTTAAAGTCTTCAAGCTTTCAAGCCTTGAACCAATCTTGAATATTCAAAATAGTAATCTGCACTTCATGTAAACAAAACTAACAAGAAAATATGAAATAAATATTATGAATGAGCTCAGAAAATTAAAATAAATAATCATTGATGCCGTCAATAGCTTGGTGGCTGTGTGAATTTTAAATATTCAAAAAATTGACAAAATAAAAGATTAATAATAATAAGTGTAGGAAAAAAATGAAATGATCATTGAATAAGCTAAAATTAGAATGAGTAAGAAGGAAAAAATGTAAAAAAAAACTTTGTACATAATATAATAACAAAGAACAATTAGAAATCACAAAAAATTAAATTGAATGTTTGAAAATACATAAAACCAACTATCAAGCTAAGTTTCATCTCATACATCTATTTAGTTTTCCATCATACATTAACGTAATATCACAAGTGATATTACACATTAATAAGCATGTTACACATTAATAATCACCTAAACTCCAAATGTCATCAAGCCCAAGACAGAAACCAAACCCGAAGACAGAAACCAAGTCAGAATCACCCAAGAGTCAAGACATCATTCACAGCCCCCCAAACTCCAAAAGTCATCAAGCCAAAAGCACCTAAGACAGAAACCAAACTCGAAGATAGAAACCAAGCCAGAATCACCCAAGAGTCAAGACAGCAGCCCCCCAAACTCCAAATGTCATCAAGCCCAAGACAAAAACCAAACCCGAAGATAGAAACCAAGCCAGAATCACCCAAGAGTCAAGACATCAATACAAAGTCCAAAGGTCATCAAGCCAAAAGCACCTAAGACAGAAACCAAACCTAAAGACAGAAACTAAGCCAGGATCACCCAAGAGTCAAGAAAGCAACCCCCCAAACTCCAAATGTCATCAAGCCCAAGACAGAAACCAAACCCAAAGATAGAAACCAAGCCAGAATCACCCAAGAGTCAAGACAGCATTTAGCAGCCCCCCAAACTCCAAAGGTCATCAAGCCAAAAGCACCTAAGACAGAAACCAAACCCGAAGACAGAAACCAAGCCAGAATCACCCAAGAGTCAAGACAACAGTCCCCCAAACTCCAAATGTCATCAAGCCCAAGACAGAAACCAAACCCGATGACAGAAATGCCATCAACACCAACACTTCAGTGTAGTTAATAACAAACTCTTTCGAAGGCTCAAAGCAAAAGACCATATAACCAACTATGCCAACAAAGTCATCCTCAAAGTGTCACCACCGATGTCAAATAATCTCAAGCAAGATAGCCAACTATTAAGATGCCAAAAATAATCTCAAACTGAAGCTGAAACATAAACATAATTATAGACCAACTATAGTTGCTAGTCGACAAACTACATGTCCAAATTAAATAGCACAACTATATGTCCAAATTAAATAGCAAAATTGTAAGTCCAAATTAAATAGTACAAATGTAAGTCCAAATTTAATAGCATAAATGAAAATTAGATTGAAAAGAGTAAATACAAGATGATTTATTGATGCTTAGTATCCTTCTCCATTGCTAAACATTTTTCGACAGTTTCACATAAAGATTCTCATCCTCCATTAACTCTTGCTGAAATAAAAGTAGATAATGAGAGAATGAAATTTATCAGATATATTAAATAGATTGCTCTTAGTTGGAAATGTACCAAAGGATTTTTTTATGTTGGGCTGAACACCTCTGATCGAAATAGCTGTACAAACAAGTGCATTGACTATTTTTGGAGATAAAGAACTCCTGTAATCATCAAGAACTCTACCACCAGCACTAAATGCAGATTCAGATGCAACAATGGTTATGAGAATTGTTAAAACATCCTTAGCCATTTTGAATAAAATAGGATACTTGAGAGTACTCATCTTGCACCATTCAAGAACATCAAACGAATCATTATTGCACAAGTATAATCCTCCTCCAAATAAGTTTGCAAATCAAATTTTGATGGTGAATAGAACCGAAGCAACAATAAAGTCAGCGAATCCTAACATACAACCAAAATTTGATGAAAATGTTACATCAACTACTTGTTGTGAAGATCCACTAGGAATTGAAGAGTTTGGAGTACTAGTATCAACTGAATATTGATTGTAGATTTCCCAAATAACATCCTTAACACTCTTAATCTTGGATTCTACCTCAGAACTAGAGTATATTTTAAGAAATGTGGAAGTAATGAATTTCCTTTTCAAATGTGGATCAAGCACATCGATGACATGAGTAAATTGCATTCTCCGGTATTTATCAAATTTAATTTTCATAACGGGTCATTTGCTTGATGAATTCATCTAACGAATTGCATTCTTCAATAAGTAGTTTCTTTACATGCATGACAGTAGGTAGAAATATATTTGTAGTTGGATAAGAAGAACCGGAAATCATTTTTGTCACATTATGAAAAATAGAAAGAAACCTTCTAATCTGCTCATAGCTATACCACTCAATTTCAGAAGGTAACCACTTATAGTTGGAATCTCTAGCTGCATAATGAACGAACACATTGCAGTAAATAAAAGCAGACTCAAGCATTAAGTAAGTGGAGTTCCATCTTGTAGGAACATCAAATGCATAATCCCTTTGAAGTGGGGATCCCTAATTGTTTTGCCACTTCAACAAACTTATGTAATCATAAAGGAGACTTTTTAAGGTATTTTATTGTCTTCCTGATTTTATGTGTTATTTGTTGCACCTCTTTCAAACCATCTTGAACCATTATATTCAAGATGTGAGCATAACATCTAACATGAAAGAAATGATCTTGAAAATGTAACTTTACTCTAGACTGAAAATATATAGAAACTAATTTTATCTGATCTACTATCAGCACCAAATCAGCTCAAAAATTGAAGAGTAAAATAATAGCTGGACAAATTAGAATGAGAAGAGTAAAAGAAAATGAAAAATCAAACAAATACAATAATATAGTATCATGAACAACAAAATAATGAGTGAGACAACAAAAATAATGGGACAAATATGTCTACACTTCAAAGCACTTCAAGAATTTCAATAACCTACAGGGAATAACCGAATCATCCACAACAAGCATAGCTGCATAAGGTGGAGAATATCCTACAGGGAATAACCGAATAAGCACTTCAAGCATTTCAATACCAGAGACAGCAACATATAGCACAGACATCAAGTAACTCTAGTCTACAAATGAAAAATCAGAGTCACAAATTGTAAAAACTTAAGAGCATTTCTCCTTTTAACATGAAACCAAAGTAAGAGGATTAGAAGAATTTCTATCTGTATAGATCATAGCATTGCAACTCGAAGCAAGAGTAATTTCTTAACATATCTACAAAAAAAACTACACATTAAAAAGAAATATATAGATTGTGAGAGAGAAGAGTTAAGAGAATGATAGCACATGCAAAGTCGACTGAGTCCCAAGTAGAAGCTTGATAAAAAGAAGAAAATAATGATCGGTACCAAACCCTAGAAAACCAGAGATCGCGTTCAGAGGTTCGGCTCTTGCTTACAGATATTAACGTTGTAACTCGTAAGACTCACAACTCGCAAGACTCTTGCTAAGAAGAGTAGAAATCCCTGAACGCCAGAACACTAGGAAGAGAAGAAACTAGAAAGTGACGGAGGGACTTACAGGATTAGGGCAAAATCGCAAAGTCGAGAGAGACTCGAGAGAGACCGAGACGTCGTGTTAGGGCTGCTAGGTCGTGACTCGCACGAGGAAGGTATATATCCTTCGAATTGTTTTAAATCGTAGCCATTGAGATAAATTGTATGGCTATGATATTACCCTAAATATTACCTTACCGATTATCATAATTAAAAAATCCCTAAAATTGTAATTATAATATATTTTAACTTATTTGATTTAAAATGTTATCAACTAATTTAATTATCAAATTAAATATAATTTCTAAAAATATTTAATGACATAAATTATATTTTAAATAAAATTTTATATAATTAATTATAATTATTTATTTATTTCGAGCTAAATCGAGCCGAACACGATCGAACAAAGGATTGTTCGTGTTCGGCTCGTTTATAAATCAAGCTTGAAAAATTTGTTCGTGTTCGGCTAGCTTAGTTAACGAACGAGCCGAACACGACCTACTTAACGAGCCGAACACGAGCATGAGCAACGAGCTTTTGACACCCTAATCGATGTCATAAAAATTTCACTTAATTATGTATAAATCTCAGTGCAACTTATATATAAAAAAATTTTGAATTAAATTTTGGACTATTTGAATTCTAAATCTAGCAAATATATAAATAAAATGAATGTTTTGATAAGATGAGTCTAATAATAATAAAAGCATTTATAGTAAAAATAATGTGATATTAATTGAACCAATTTTTTTTAAATTTTAAATAAGCTTGCAAAAGGCTTAAAATAGTTTTAACCAAGGCGAAAACCGGATCGGACATGGAAGTAGAAGAGAGAGAGGTTCAAGGTTCAAAGGTTCGATCGGGGTTAAACCGTATTATTTAATTAATATTAAAATTATTAAATATTAATTTAATTAAATGATAAAATAATATAAATATATAAGAATAAATAAATAAAATAAATATATAAATAATATTTTTAATAATTATTAATTTTAAGATTGATATAAAGTTTAATAAGATATAATTATATCTATATTATAAATATAATTATGTATATATTAAATATGAATTTATAAATACAAATATAATTTATCATAAGAATATAATTTATTAAAATTATAGTTTATAATAAAAATAAAAAAATTAGAATAAAAAAATATTTTAAAAGCCTTGTTAAATATAAATAATATATAAAATATTTAAGCATATTATTATAATTCATGACATATGTATATTAAAAGATTTAAAATTTAAAAATTTTAATAATGTAAGTTTTTGAATATAAATATAATTTATAATCTAGAAATATAAGATAATATAAAAAAAAGTATATTAAAAAATTTATAAAATATTTATAAAATAATATAATGAATTTATATTTGTTGCGTGCTAAAAAACCAGTCGCGGTAGAGTAAAAGTTTACGCCTTAGCCTTGTTATAAAATCCAGCACACATAGAGGTATTTAAAGAGTGAGCAAGGGAACTCCATAAATTTTTACGTGGAAAATCTCGAAAAGAGGGAAAAAAACCACGAGGCCTAGCCCAGTAAAAAGCTTCTACTATGTATCTGTTTCAGAGTACAAGATCTTCCCGATATCGGGATTACATAATTGTATATGAGAAAGGAACAACAGCTATGTGACAACGATCAGGTTGTAACAGTTGCTAGTAGTAGCAGATGATGGTGAACTGTGCGGAGCAATCACCGGTGGAAATGCGGAGAACAATTACTGGCAGAAATGCAGGGAACAATCATTGAAAGAAGTCATCATGATGGAGACCGACAGAGATTGACGACGGTAAGGATCAACGGCGGCGGCGGTTGACAACCATCAAGTGGTGGCACGATTGTGCTTGGAGGATCTTTAGAGCTCTCTCCTCTTGCCGCCTCCCCTCATATATGAGGAATGAGTGGCTATTTATAGAGGAGCGTCTTTGTAAATACATACAACCAACCACCTCTCCATCGATGGCTCTCATGATGATTCCCTTGATCATATGATGTATTTTAAGTATTTGAATGCTCAAACGAAGTCGGAATTGTAAGATCTTGGGCTTGTTAGATCCGGCTTGTCGAGACACTCGATTTGACTATAAACACTCCATGTTTGAGAGCTATTTAAGGATTTAATTGATATCCCAAAGTTTCTGATGATATTTTTGCTTTTGATCTGACTAGTCGACTGAATCGGATTACTTTCGACATCAAGATTCGTGCTTCAACTAGTAGAATTTTCAATGCCATATCAATATTCTTAAAAAAATATATTATAAATTATAATTTATAAAGAAAATATAAAGTAAATAATTAAAATATTATCTTTTTATTCTTATATTTTAAATCCCATTTGACATTACTAAAGCTCACATCATATAATTCAAAATTTCAATCATAAAGCCAAAAGTTTCTCCATATTCAACTATTTTAGTTCACATCATAAAGAGAAGAAGGTGTTGTACTATTTATATTGAAAAATAGAGCACCTGAGAACGAGCTTGTAATATATTTAAGCATATTATTATAATTCATGACATATGTATATTAAACAGATTTAAAATTTAAAACTTTTGGTAATGTAAGTTTATGAATATAAATATAATTTATAATATAGAAATATAAGATTACAATATTAAAAAAAAAGTATATTAAAAAATTTATAGAATATTTATAAAATAATATTATTTAGTCTCACATCATAAAGAGAAGATGGTGTTGTACTATTTATATTGAAAAGTATAGCTCTTAAAAATGAGTTTGTAATATATTTAGAATAATTTGGTGGACATATTATTTATTTAATTCAAGCACATTTATAATTATAAAATTAGTTTTAAAATTATATAATTTCATATAAAAATATTTTTAAAATATATTTCATTAAATTTAATATTTAAATATAATATTTATAAAATTTAATTAAACCGACCGCCGTCCGATTTTTAAAACATTGGTTTTAACAAAGCTTCTTTCTGCACTCCTGAATCTCTTGATTAACCCAATTTGGGAAGGTATAAAGACCTTAGGAAGAAAAGGAATAGTTCTTCCTAAAGACTTGGAAGAGTCTAGGGAGTGAAAAACAAGAAACACGAGTGGATTTATTTTTTATTTATTATTATTATTTTTATTATTATTTTCTCTATCATGCAAAGTAGAATGGAAGCTTTTTGTATAGGACTTGGATTTCAACATAACCTTGGTAAACCTATGGTTAATCATACTTAGATCCCTTAGCTATTATCTGGTGGAATCAATGGCTAGGGAGTTGCTTAATATCATTTAACAAAGCTAGGCAAGTGTATTCCATCCTATTTAGAAAATTCAAATTGATTAAGTACATTTAAAGTTATTCTTTTTACTTACCTAACTTTATTTAAGTTTTGCTACTATAACTTGGTTAACCATGGTGAATGGTTTATAATGGGAGTGATTAAAGCCAATATAGACTAAAATTGAGTAATTTTATAATGATTAATTATACTCTTGGTTAGATTCAAACAATTTCCAAATGTATCCTATTTAGACACATTGAAACATTGGACTTAATTAATTGAAATAAAGGGTTCAAATGAGTTGAACAAAAGTGTGTTGTATTTCTAATATCCTTTCATGGGTTTGATTTAATTTGAGTATTTGGTTAGACAAATTTATTTTAGAAAGTAAATGTTGGGGTTTATGCTTGGATTTGAAATATTTGACCAACTTTGGGCAAAACCATTGTCAACCATGATGGGATTTGGTTAAAATCATATTTAGAATATTATAATGAAGCTCAACTCCAATTAATTAGATCATTCATAGTGATTAACCCTATTTTAACTCATTTGACCTATTTTGGTTAAATAATGAGTTAAATTGAGTCATACACGTAAATTAAAGTCTATTGACCGAACTATATGATCTAAGCAGGAAGAATACAAATATATATTCTATGAAAAACATTTTATCATTACTTTTGGCTCATTTGTTTTAATAAATTATGTATTTGATCACATTGGGTTATTTAAGATTAATTTGGTCAACTTAGGTTCAACTAACCCATTCTCCCATATTTAACAAGTTTTTATTAACCTAGGCACATCCTAATAAACTCTTAGGTTCATGTAGACAAAATGAAGTGAGGGCCTATAGAATTGAGCTTTCTACTAACTTTCATGTTTAGCTTATAGTTGAGATTCTATTATTTTCTTTCAATTCAACATGAAGCAAATTCTATTTATGTTAACCCCATGAGTCTTCACATAATATTCTAAAATTTGATGAGCACAAATATTTTTAGTTAAATAATTATTTTCACTAATCGGTTGTATGTGCAAGCTGTGATGTCCTTTCAATATAGAAACTACAATTAAGCAGCCTAATAATAATTAACTATGAGAGCACAAATAATAGTAAATTTTCAAAAATTGATAAAAAAATAGCCTATAAAGACTAAAATTGAGGATTGATTGATGCCAAAAAAACTCAAGTCAAGTCCAAATGTTATGTTGTTATTTTTAGTATTTATATTTTATTTTGTCTCCATGCATTTAGCATGTGAATGATTAAAAGCTACTAAACACACACACACACACACAGACCTGAAAGAATATAAACCAAAAAAATTTTCTTTAAAATTTAAAATTTGTTTAAGAGAAATAATACAATATAATCTACATCGTACTATCTAATTATTCATATTTGCAAACCATTTTCAGCCACCATAATTAAAGCGATTCTCTTAAAATTGTTGTTGACCTCACTTTTGGACTGAGAATTGACTCATGCTTCCTTAAACTTAGGAATCTTCTAAGCACTAGGATTTTCCTAGTCATAGGACACTTCTAGTGATTAAGAGAATAATAAACCCAAGCCTAGAGACTTAAGAAGGCATACCCCAGCTTAGATCACACCCATCCTAAACCAAAATCCATGCTTCTACACTCATTTAAAACCAACTCCAAGCCAACACAACCAACTAGGGGTGTGCATTATTTGGTTTTAACCAAAAAATCAAACCAAACCAAAATTTTTGAGTAATTTGGTTCGGTTTTGAACTTAATAATTTGGATTTTGGTTTTAATTAATGAAAACTTCAGTTTTTGGTTTTTGGATCGGTTTGTTAAATAAAATTTTGGATGGAACCAAATAAACCAAAGTAATTATATGATATACAATATTATTAATTTATATATTATAGGCTTATAGTAAGAATTATAAATATAAACTACTATTGCTTGTTCATTATTTACAATAAAATATTATGCAAATAATTTTTAAATGTAGTGAACTTCGGTTTATCCAAAACCAAACCAAAATAACCGAACCAAATTGTTATTCGATTTGTTTGGTTTTACATTTTATTTGGTCGGTTTGGTTCAATATTTTTAGGATTCCAAAACCAATTGGTTTTAAAAATTTATCATCCAATCCATCCAAATCAACAAAACATACACCCCAAACCTCCATTGGATTTCATTTCATATCCAAGCTCCAAGCCAAATCAATTTAACTCTTAACCTAAATCAATTTTGTCATCATCCTATGGATCCAACCCAAAGCCTATTCAATTGAAACCAATCCAATCAAGTTTCACAAAAGCACTCCAGTCATCCAAACCTCTATTTCAATCTTCCAAGACTCTAATCAAACCAATTGAATCTAATCAACCCAAGTTGGCCCATTTGGCCTAAAGGTCCAAATGAGCTAAAATTCAATTAAATTTAAATCAATTGCAATCGAAGCCATCAATCAATCCTAAATCACTCATCAAACTCAATCTAATCTAATTAAACCCAATTCAACTTAATTGACCCATTTGGCCCACTTCACCCAAAAGTGATCTAAAGGACCAAGTTGATCGAAACTTTAATCCAACCAAAATTTGATTGAATCAACTCATCCAATCTCCTCTACAATGATTGTTGATCATCCTCGATCGACCAATTATAATCAATTGGGCCAACCCAAGCCAATTTGATCATTTGACCAAGTTGACCCAATTAACTCATATGAGCCAAAATGAACCAAATCTCATTCTAACTTCAATTGATTGAAATCAATGACTCCCCTCAATCATAAATTGTATTGAACATGACTTGACCACCAATTGGGCCAAGCCAATTTGACCTCTTAACCCAACTTGACCTAATTTGACCTAAAGGGCCAAATAATCCTAAATCAAATTGATTTAAACCAATGACTCAAATCCATCATAAATTGATTGTTGAACATGATTCAACATTCAATTGAACCCAATTTAATCAAATAAACCAATTGACCCATTTAGCCCAATTTGACCTAAAGTATCAAATTGAACCAAACACATTCTCAAATCCAAATCAATTCAAATAAACACCTACAATCATTCTCAAATCATCATTTGAACCTAAACCAACCCTCCACTCAAGTCAATTTGACCAATTTGATAAAATTGGTTTCATATGAGTCAAATGTAAATCCACTTCAAATTAAACCAAACCAATGACACCAATACACTCCAAATGATCAAATGAACTTACCCAAATCATCAATTTGACCCAATTTGACCAATTAATCACCTAACCCAAATTGAACCTAATTTGACTCATATGGGTCAAATTGAAAACATTCAAACCAAGTCCAAACAACCAAACTTGGCATGACTCATCTTTGGTCACCATGGGTTAGCCAAATGGGCACAACCCATGGTGAACCCAATTTGGGTCAAAACCCATGAACCAACCCACCAAAATAGGATAAAATCCCCATTTAGATGGTCTCACCCACTCACCAACCCATGACAGCCACCCTTAGCTCATTTTGGACACTTGGACCACTGACCCAACCCGTCTAAAGCTGTTAGGTTCAGCCTTAGGTCATGAGAGGGTGAGCTTACCCTTAGCCCACCATTAGTTCACTTGGGGGAGGAGGTACACAGCTTGCTAGCCCTTGCAGCTCCCTCAGCCTCTCAAGACCCTCCACCTCGGTGTCCACTATCATCTCCACCACCTACCCGGGGATGACTTCCAAAGGCTGAGCCAATCTCAGCCGTTGGTTCACTTGGGGAGGAGAGTATATTCATCCCCATCCATTCAAACGTCACATAGAGCTTCCCTAAGTGATTTCGAGCAGTCCCAGAGCCTTCCTCGATCCCCTAGTGCACCCCATCGTCGACGACACCAAGCTCCATTCAAACCTGAGCCCTCTGTCCGTACACCCTCACTTGAACCGCACCAGACTTCAATTAACTTATCCCACACCTTCCCCAAGCTCCGGCGAGTCGAAACGAATCGATTCCCGATCGATTCGAGCACCGGAGACCACTCCTAGACCAAGTCCGACGATTGTCACGGTGACATTTGGTCTATAGAGGTGTCGACGGGGAGGCAACTCAAGAGTTTCTCAACAGAGCTTCGTCTCTTCAAGGCAAAGCTACCTCAGTCGTTGGCTGCCGGTCTTGAGCTCCAGCGAGGTAAATTCTAGCAAAGCTACCCCAGGTGTTGGTCTTTTATGAAAGATTTAATGATTTCATGCGATTTCCATCGTAGAATCTCCTTAGACCTCTTCCCCGAACGTTTTGGAGTCAATCACGATGCCTCACGAGCTCCGGTGAGCTCAGATCGAGTAGTGGAAGGTGAAGCGGTGTCGTCTTCCCGGGGACGAAGGATCATCCATTATGCATTTGTGATTATAATGGACGATCATGATTTAATTTGTTAGAAAAACTGATTTTATCCTTTAGATATCACGGGATTAATCCTCGTCGTTCAATCCGAGATTGGACGGTGGGGACGAAACCGTGTCCGCCGCCACACGGGACATTTTAAATAGCCTATCCCATAGCGCCACGTGGAAAGCGCCGATAGGTTAAGGGGCTAATTAAGTGTTTAAAATGTGATTAATCACTCAGAAATTTGAAAAATCATAACTAATTGTAAAAAAATCCTTAAAATATGAGTAAACCCATTTTGAAAAGGGTAAATAGAGGAGAATTTAATAAAATAAAATCCCTAATGTTTGAATAGAAACGATTGCTTAATTAGGGTTTGAAGTTTTCTTAATTATCTTAATTAAGCTTTAATTACTTAGTTAATTGAGCTCAAATTAGATGTGTTCATTCCTTGGGATGTCTTGTGCCTCCCATAATTTTCTTGAGATTTATTGGTTAGGTAATTAGAAGAATTTGAAATTTAAATCTTAATTACTCTCATTAAGTGATTTAATAATTATTGAAATGCCAAAATTAATTAATTAAACTTGATTAATCATTGTTAACAATGAGGGATGATGATGGAAAATAATTGGGACCTTTTTCCTAGTTATTTTCTAAGTAAATTTCCATGGGAAGGTTAATTAATGCATGGATTAATTGAGAATTAATTATGCAATTAATGGTGAAATTAATTCAAATTGAAATGATAATTAGATCAAATAATTTAATTTGAATTTGTGGGTTCCTCTTTATGTGTTTAATAACATAAAGATCCTTAAGGAACATATGGTTAACACATGGGTGTGAGAAAATCATGTAAGTATTTAATTAGATCCCTCATTAATTTAATTAATATTTAATCATCTGCCTAATTGCATTAGATCTTACTAGGAACATTGCAAATTTTAATTTCTCATTGTCATGTCATTAGGGGCTCATGGTTAAGTGGTTAATTAAAATTAAAGAGACTTTGGAAAGAGAAATTAAATGAATTGCTTAATGATTGAAACTTAGTTAATCCAAAAAAAATCACTTAATTATATTTTCTTTAAATATATTAAACCACTCACATGGGATGGGGTAAAACAACAAATATTATCTCTCCTCTCTAAGTTTAATAATTCAAATCCAAAATTAAACTACATAACAACTTTGGTTGATCTTAAATAGTTTTAACTTGTAGGAATTAATGTGATTGAATGTATTATGTGATAATGATGTTAACTATTCAACTTTAGATCATTGATTAATCATTTAAAACCCTTTTGTATAACAAAAGTGAATGAAATATTAATATGAATCTAAGTTGTATTGTATAAAAAATAAATTAAGTTCATTTAAACACTTTTAATTCTTTAATGAAATGATTAAAATTTTAAAATAATAATTAAACATAAAATTTTAATAAATATTGTTAAAATTATTTTAATAAATCTTAAAATTTTTATTATTATTAATATGTTTAGACAAATTAATTTGTAATATACTTATCAAACCAGCATACAATGCCACCAGTTAGGTAGGTCTCAAACTTTTTATTGAAAGCTCTTTTTTCTATATAAAAGTGTCACAACTCCTTTGTGATGTGAGACAAAATGGTTTAGTAATATGTTCAAACTTAACTTCGGCTGTAGGATTAAGAAATTGGGCTAGAGCTAGGATATAAGAATATAAGAATAACATTTAAATTTTAAATTCTATATTTTTTACACAAACTATATTTCTTTATACATTATATTTTATTATATTTATACTTATATTCATAAACTTATTTAATAAATTTTTAGATATATTTAATATACTCATCTAAATTTATAACATACAAATAATTATATCTTAATGAGTTTTATATCAATCCCTAAATTTATATTTAGTAGAAATATTATTTATGTATTTTTATTTATTTTGTATTATATATTTATCATATATTTAAATTCATATATCATTTAATTAAATTAATATTTAATTATTTTAATATTTATTATATTATTTGATTCAACTCTAGTCGAACCACTTGAGGTTTCTCAAATCTTTAAGTTGAACTTATTTATGAAGTAATAATTTAAATTATTTATTATAGATGTAGAGGCCCAGTGATGATAATGTCATCCACATAGACTAATAGTGAGATTAATTCTCACTTTGTTTGAGATAAAATAGCATATGGATTTAACAAGCATGCTATCATATACCTCTTATGTTTGTAAGAAAAGAAGTAAAGGAAGAAAAGAAATAAAAAATATATATATATCATGTGGCACTATGCTTAGATCATCAGCTAACAAATTTTGTTACCCAACAATTATCTCAACCCAACTTATTATGCCTCATATCCAAATTGGGTGTTCAAGGAATTATCATCACTGGGCCTCTTCATCTATAATAAATAATTTAAATTATTACTTCATAAATAAGTTCAACTTAAAGATTTGGGAAATCTCAAGTGGTTCGACTAGAGTTGAATCAGATAATATAATAAATATTAAAATAATTAAATATTAATTTAATTAAATGATACATGAATTTAATTTTATGATAAATATATAATACAAAATAAATAAAAATACATAAATAATATTTCTACTAATTATAAATTTAAAGATTGATATAAAACTCATTAAGATATAATTATGTATGTTATAAATTTAGATGAGTATATTAAATATATCTAAAAATTTATTAAATAAGTTTATGAATATAAGTATAAAATATAATAAAATATAATGTATAAAAATATAGTTTGTATTAAAAATATAGAATTTAAAATTTAAATGTTATTCTTATATCTTATATCTTAATATCTTTTACTATTCTTAAAATTAAAATATAGTTACACTATTTATATTATTACATCATCTGGTTCAACATCAGTTTAACTCCCCTTGAGCTATTAAACTTTAAACCTCACCTTCTTCCGGTTATTTATTAGTATGATTTTGAAAATTTTGGAATGCACTATTGAGACAACACAAGAAGACTATTCTTATAATATTCTAGTATTTTGAATTTATTTAGGAGCTGTTTGGGATCAATTTTATTTTGCATTTTGTATTTTTATTTTAATGTTATTTTTAAAAACAAGTTTATTTAACATATATTTTTATATGTTTTTGTTTTTGGTTTTAAAAAATAAATAATATTATTTAAAAAAAATCTTCAAAATAGTTTTTAAATATTTTGAATGTTTTTAAAAATAACAATAATTATCAAACATATTTTACTTTGAAATAAAACATAAATAAAATAAAATAAAATAAAAATATAAAAAAATAATAAAAAAATAAAAATGATCCCAAATAGCTCCTTAATATTTCTTTTATTTTTATTTTAGTAATTTTAAGAATTTAATTTTGGATTAGATGCTAATATTTTAATATTTATCTAGATTTAAATTTTAATTTTAATTTTAACTTATCTTCTAATCCTATTTATATAAAACAATGATATACTACATACCGTGTAACTCAAAAGAAGTATTGATGTGTTTGGATGATGAGTTGTTGCACAAGAATTTAGGGGCTGTTTGGTAGCGTGCATTTGGAATGCACACGCTTTTGAACATTTCAAGCATTTGGTTGTAAGTAAAGTAAAAATTTTAGTGTAATGTAATGTAATCCAAATACACTAGATAGATGTAGATTTAGATTCTGATTTGTAAAATACCCGGAATAGCGATATGGTATTCTCATCACCATGTCGCCCAGCATTGCGCCATGCAACCCCACACCATTGACCACCGCCGCTACATCGCCGCATGCTGGCCAGCTTCATCGCCGCCAGCCGCCCCCCATAGCACCGCCCACCATGCTGGTTTGCCAGATTGCTCACCTCCCTTTCAGAAAATTTTTACTTTACATTTTGTCAACAATAAACAAAGTCATGAATTTGTAAAGTTCTTAACCAAACAATTATAAAAAAATCTTTTTAAGCTGAATTCCTTTTACACAGCATTCCTTTTACACTGTATTCCAAATACAGGCAACCAAATAGCCCCTAAGTACAATCAACAATCACATGTGCTTATTAAGGTTTCTTTTTACACTCTTACCAACACATCAACACTTTTTTGGGTTATAAGTGGGGCAATATAGCATTTTTGTTTTTTTGGGTCTATATGGTTCTGTTTGGATGATTAATTAATTATGAATCATTTGTGTTAAAAGATTTCCTTCTCATTATTCTCTCCTTTCCTTCACTATAGTTCTCTTCTTTCTCTAGTTGTTGAAACCCGATCTCTCTCTTCCCGATCTTAAAATTCTAGATTGTTATTGTGCTCAATCATAAATAAACTCTACATTAATTGATCATTTTTCTTTCTTCTCTAAAAGAACGTCCTTTCTTTAATTCATTCATATATATGATTAAATCAAGAAAATTAAAGTCATTCAATATATTAAGAAAAAAAAAGCATGAACATCAATTCAGCTCTCTCTTTTATAGTTACCATCGTATGAGTGCTTAGAGGTTGCCGTAAATTTAGTCTGAAGAAATATTATATATATTATAGTATTGCATGTTATTCTTGTGTTAACTTTCTTATTTAAACTTCATAAATTAGTGTTACAAATACTCTTCTTAAATGGGATTAACTTTATATTTATTGTTAGAATTGGAATTTGCAGTTGTAAGTTTAGCCATGACAATAACTTTTTCTTATTTCATGAACATGTGAGCATATGAACTCATTGTCAGACTTTTTATTAGTGATAATTTGGTGCACTAGATGTATTTATAATAAACAAATTTAAACTTTTTTTTATATTCTTAAACATGTAGATAGAAAAGGTCTTTGGTGTTTTGAAAAGAAAATTTTGACTAAATTGGGCAGTTAATATTTCTCATGAGTAGAAAGTTATCAAATCTATTTAATTAGCTTTGATATTAATCAACATTAATAGTTCACTTTTGGGCCATTTTATTAATTAATTGCTAATGCCTACTCTAAAGTAGAGGTATTTTCGATATCGGTAATCATTCTAAGTTCTTTTCGTTCTCTATTCACTAAAATTTGCTTTTCTTGTTTCTATTTTGACTAATTATCTCTTGATCATAAATTCGTTATCAATAATGTTCTATGTCTCCAATAAGGATTATGTCAACATTATTATACATTATGTAAACCTAATCATTATAATTGTTCAAAGATAACTCAAGTTTAACTCTCTTATACTTTGGAAGGTGGGGGAAAATATCATTTCAAGTGTTCATTGGTGATCTTGATACATTGCTTTACAAGTATATGGGTACATAATGTCTCTTTGGTTGAGCATCTTGGCATGCTTCAACCCTACGTGAAAATCTCGAGTTTGGCACGTGTACAAAGGAATAAGATGGCTGATGAAAACTAGATAATATACATTGAGAGGCAAATGATTCTATTACAAGGGCACCTTATTAGGTATCCAATTAAGGTGGATGTTTCAGGTAATGTGGGGTTGCTTGGTGGCCATGAATGCTTTCCTGATACAAGTATTAAGATATTAGGAGAACATGTTACCACCATTTTGGATGAATTAACAATGTAGATTAAAATCAAGTTTTTCATGAAGGCTAATATAATAAATAAGCAAAATGTTATCCTCTATAAAATAAATGAGATAATGTCTATCAAAATGTATTTCATGTATTGTAATCATAAGGATGAATGCCATTTTAGTCTGCTTTGACTATTAGTTTTTGCAAAATGTTTTTTTTTCTGCCAAGAACATTTATCTCTTGTTATTTTGGCATGATTTTTTTGACACTTGATAACCTTCTAATACTTGAACATATTAGATAACTTATTGTATCGGAATATCAAAGTACTTTATTTAAATTAATTATTTTATTAATTGCGAAAAAATAGGTGAGGATGCCATCCTTAAACTTCATGAAAAATCATATCAACAATAATATAGGTGAATATTTAATTGTCTATATTAGATATAAGAGGAATATCAATGTACTTGATTGAAAATTTCTAATTTAATATATTTTATTGATGATCTGTGATTGTAATAGGGCTTTTTAATGCCAACATGAAATAATGTTATATAGATTGATAAGTTGTAGCATTATGGATTAAGCTAAATGCTCCTATGATGGACCTCCACAATAACGAAGAGTGATGGCCCTAAGGGGGGTCACCTTAATCGAAGAATCATGATGACTTAAAATAATGTGCACTCCATTATATAGAACAAGTTAATAGCTACTAGACATCATATTCAACTCTCTCTATTATAATTACCATTGAATGAGTGCTTAGACGTTGTTGTAAATTTAGTATGAAGAAATATTATATATATTATACTATTGCATGTTATTCTTGCTTTTACTTTCTTATTTAAACTTCATAAATCAGTGTCACAAATACTCTTCTTAAATGGGATCAACTTTATATTTATTGTTGGAATTGGAATTTGCAGTTGTAAGTTTAGTCATGATAATAATGTTTTCTCAATCCATGAACATATGAGCATATGACTTCATTGACAGACTTTTATTAGTGATAATTTCATGCACTAGATGTGTTTATAATAAAGAAATTTAAACTTTTTTGATATTCTTAAACATGCAAATAGAAAAGGTCTTTGGTGTTTTGAAAAGAAAATTTTGACTAAATTGGATAGTTAATATTTCTCATAATGAGTTGAAAGTTATCAAATCTATTTAATTAGCTTTGTTATTAATCAACATTAATAGTTCACTTTTGGGCCATTTTATTAATTAATTGCTATTGCCTACTCTAAAGCAGAGGTATTTTCGATATTGGTAATCATTCTAAGTTTTTTTTCATTGTTCTCTATTCACTAGAATTTGCTTTTCTTGTTTAATGTATTTTGACTAATTATCTCTTGATCATAAATTCATTATCAATAATTTTCCATGTCTCCAATAAAGAACTAAAATTATGTCAACATTATTATACATTATGCAAACCTAATCATTATAATTGTTCAAAGATAACTCAAGTTAACTCTCTCATCTTTGGAAGGTGGGGGAAAATATCATTTCAAGTGTTCATTGGTGATAACTTGATACATTGCTTCATCTTGCAAGTATATGGGTACAAAATGTCTCTTTGGGTTGAGCATCTTGGCATGCTTCAACCCTACTTTGAAAATCCTGAGAGTTTGGCCTGTGTACAAGCAGTGAATAAGATAGCTAATGAAAATTGGATAATATACATTGAGAGACGAATGATTCCATTACAAGGGCGCTATATTAGGAATTCAATTAAGGTGGATGTTTTAGGTAATGTGGGACTACTTCGTGGCCATGAATGCTTTCCTGATACGAGTATTAAGATATTAGGAGAGCATGTTACCACCCTTTTGGATGAATTAACAATGTATATTAAAATCAAGTTTTCATGAAGGCTACTATATGAGATAATGTATATCAAAATGTATTTGATATCTTGTAATCATAAGGATGAATGCAATTTTAGTCAGCTTCAACTATTAGTTTTTGCAATATATATATATATATATATATATATATATATATATATATATATATATATAGAACATTTATCTCGTGTTATTTTGGCATTTTTTTGTTTACTATTGATAACCTTCTACTACTTGAACATATTAGATAATTTATTGTATGGGAATATCAAAGTATTTTGTTTAAATTAATTATTTTATTAATTGCCAAAAAATAGCTAAGGATGCCATCATTAAAATTCATGAAAAATCATATCAACAATAATAGAGATGAATATTTAATTGTCTATATTAGATATAAGAGGAATATCAATGCACTTGATTGAAAATTTCTAATTTAATATATTTTAGATAACTGTGATTGTAATAGGGTTTTAATGCCAACATTAAATAATTTAATATAAATTGATAAGTTGTAGCATTAGTATTAAGCTAAATGCTCCTATGATGGACTCCACAATAATGAAGAGTGATGGCCCTAGGGGGGGTCACCTTACTTGAAGTATCATGATGAGTTAAAATAATGTGCACTCCATTATATAAAACAAGTCAATAGCTACTAGACATCATATTGAATTTACTTATCCTAGTTCGAGTAAAACTAAAAATACATTAATGCTAAAAAGAAGAAAGAAAAGATGAGCTCATAATTTTTGTTTAACCTATTCTTTTATTATATGTATTAATGATCTATGTATAAAAGTTTATTTTTTATTTTTTGTGGGTTAAGGTGGTTTACAATTGTAGAAGATGTATCAATAAGATGATTACTACTTGAATACACATAAGCAGAAAAGACTAACCTTTTATTGAGAGTGAAATAAAATTATGGTCTTAGTATATTACTAATGGTGACTCTTATACATTGATTTAGCTTCTACTTTGTCATGCATTCATTTATTAATATATTAACTTTTTTTAAACTTGAATGTTTCACCCCTTAACAAGTTGATGGTGAAAATAAGTAATAAGGAAGAAAAGTGATGCAAAAAAAAAAGAAGACGGCATGCCAAAATATTTTACTGGTTAAAGGAAAACAAACATAAAGATACATATCTATTAACTGGGATGACACCAATGAGGATGATGAGTTTAACAAGTAAGAAGCAAATGGTATGTATGTAAATATTCCTAGAAATTTGATATATATGAAAATATGGCACTTTTTCATACTAGATACCCAAGAAAATATATTATTTAATAAAAAAATTTTGAGAGGTAAATGATAAAAATGTTAGACCCCTATCATACTTTTCATTTTAATTTATAGCAACAATAAGACTATCATACAAAGTGTTAGGAAAGAGATTCTAAAATCAATATTGATGTAATGAGAAGCATCATCATTTAACAACTAGATGGAAGTGATTTGTGTTTCAATAATGTAATGGGCATGTGGCTCTACAAGTTAGGTGGTTAAGACCCTTGAGAGTAAGGCACTAGTGAACAAAAATTAGGGAAAAGTTGGAAGGAAAATGATTAAAAAAGCTAGGATACAATTTAAGATAAATTACATATAGGTCTCTATGGCATAGACCACATTTCATGTTGATGCACAAATTTTAAAATGACAATTTCTAGGCTATTATCACTTTTTCAAATTTTAAAAAGGCAACTTATTTTAATTTTTTTTCTTTAATTTAGCACCCATAATATAATAGTCTTAGCCAATTATAGTAATATTGAGTCTATCAGTAATTCTTATGACTTGTAAGTGAATGTTAGATTATTTACTTGTGGGAGGAACTAGTCAAAAGGTGTGGCATTATTTAAGATAAATTATAAGTATGTCTCATATTTATTTTTTGTTGTTATATATTTAAAATTTCAAAAATGCATCCTAGTTAATTTATCTCCATTAATTTAGTGACCATAGTATAATGGATTTGGCCAATTAATAAAATTTTGAGTATATGATTATTCTTGTGACATGTAAGTGAATGTTAAACATTTAACTTTGGATCATAATCCCCTTTATAGTTTCTTAAAATTTTGAATATTTTTAATGAAATTTTTTGTGATGCAAAATAGGAAAATCTCTATGGCATAAACTACTATTCATCTTGAAAAATATTAGATAAGTAAAGTAAATTTTGATTAGGCGATGTGAGCCAATAAATTCTTAAAAGCTAGTAAGTTCAAAATGCCATATTTAAAACCAAAATCCTAAATATTTTAAAAAAAACTATTATGACCTTTAAATGCTAGATTATAAAAAATTAAAATTATATAGCAAAAAGTTCAAATTATAGATAATAAGTTACAAGAAAAATATTCAAAAAAGATAATATTAGAACCATGAAAATTTTGGAAAATGGAAGTAAGAGAACTCATAAAATATGAGAGACAATAATAGGTTTACTTGTAAAATCAGTTTTTATGGTACATGTTTGCAATTAATTCTTGAATCTAATTTAAAATCTAGAATAAGTAAATGTACAGCTTAATCAACTTGATAGGTCTCTCACTCCATAGCCTCCTGCCAGCTTGATAGGTCTCCAGCTTAAACTTATAATATGAAAGTAATTTAGGTATTAGAGAAAAATTTAATAAAACATGGATGTGAGGGAACTAAATGTACAGTCAATCAACTTCAATGAGCCACATTTATTTATCACTTATTATAATATAACCTTCTAATGATTCCATAAAAGCAATCCTACTTAGAATTTTCTTTACATATCAAGTGACCCAAACGTTAAAAGTTATCAATACTATTTAGACATTAGAATCATAGCAAGAAATAGTCACAACTTCTCCTTAATTTCCTTTTTTCTCTATTTATCTAACCCAACATTGCTGCTTTGTTATTTTAAAGCCATTTAATGCACTAGACCTCCCTACATAATACAGAATGTAGGTCACCAAAGCTTCGCCTTTATTGAGAAAGACAATCTTAGGGGAAGAATATGAAGAGGATGTTAATCTAATTGAAACACAAACTTTTATGTAGGTGGAGTAGTAGGTTCTCAAGAGCTAAAAATATTTAGCAGATAATAGTAGAAATATCTTTAAATATATTTAATAATCAATTTAGAACAATTTGTTAAATTCAAATTTATCTAGAGTTTCCAAATATTAATAGGATATTTGATCTCCAATTTTTCTAACATCCACTCCTAATGTTTATATGCTTGCAACATCTTCCCTTGTATGATACCATCCAAGATTTAGGCTACCATTTATTTCCTTTTTAAGGTAAATTTGTCATAGATTTGCCTTCCAGCTACTTATCTTAAATTTATTTAGCTTGCTTTCAGCTTTTTAAAAGTTTTAATGGTGGAAAATAATATTTTTTTGCCTATCCAAGGCTGTCCCATGGTATTTTGCATGACTTTAGTAACAATTTTAAAGACCCTTATTAATCGGGCTAATTTGTACCCATAAAATCAAATATAATCCAAGTGAAAAAAACTTTTATAACTTTAAAATGTGATAGTTGTTAGAATGTTATTATCTAATATTTTTAGAAGGAAAAATTATAATATTCATTTAGTTTTCAAAATATATAATTTTTTCCTAGGTGTTCTGTAGATGCATTTACATACACCTGTTATAACCCTAAACAAACTCTCTTGATTTGATGTTTTATGTCTTCAAATAAGAAATTCTTAGTGCATTTTATAGGAAACATTCATACTTATTTAATTTTTGTTTTCACTAAAATTAAACTAATTGTGTATATGATTTCAAGATTTATCTAAAGAGTTTTATAGTTTCATGATATACGTTCATGCAAAAGAGATGATCCTAGATGATGAGTATGTGATTTTTAGGCCTGCCAATATAAGCCAAAGAGTTTTAGATGTGTCAAGAGGCATAGAGATAGCCATAGGTCCATGTTAGCCACATCATATTAGTGACATCCATGAGAGGTCATTTAAGCATCATCCTTATCAAATATCACTATTATGTAGATAGAGAAAATTTTATTGTATTTTTTTCTAGAGCCATTTTATTCATTATGGTCTCATGACAACATGATCATACGATAATAACTATATTACTTTTTTTTTTGGGAAAACTAGGTGGTTTAAGATTTTAATAGAAGTCATTTGAGAATCATGATGGATAAGTATGATAAGAGATTTTAGAAGTAATCATAGTTAGAAATCATAATTAATGCACCCAAGAAAACTATTTTCAAACTATTATACCATTTTAAATTTATTTTAGTTTTGTTATTCTAATTGTTAGAATTGTTTATTATGATTTTGTTAAAAATTTTAACATTTGTTTATATTTAAGTTTAAAATTTAACATAGACTTATCTTATAAATCTATTTTCATAAGATTAATGCTACACTACTCTTATAGAACAAAAGAAACATCCTTGGTAAGTTGGCATAAAGGGGATAAGTGTGACACAATCACATAGATTATCAAAGTTTATCTCTCTCTCTCTCTCTCTTAGTGGAAATACATAAAGACTTTCTAATGCAATAGATAAGGAATCATAGCATTTCATTTTTTATAAATAGGGGTTGAATGAACATTATTTTGGCAATTTATAAATTATGAATAAATTAATTTAAAAGATTCTCTCTCAATTATCCTCTCTCTTTTCTCTAGCTCTTATAGTTCTCTTTTCTTTATAGTAATAAGGCACCTCATCTATGTTGATCGACTTTTAATGAGGTTAACACATCTTCATCCCCTTACCTTATATTGTTCAATCAGTATCACCTACGGCTCAATCTTAGTGTAAGATTTTCTTCACTCAATCTAGTGTAAGATTTTCCTCACATAAACCCTTAGGACATTTTCTTAGTAGCTAGATGGAAACCATAACCCAAGGTTAAATCAAATAAATAAAATTTAAGCTAAAATTAAATCTAAACTAAATGAAACAAAATCATAAAGTTAACCTATGCTAGGTTAGTAGGCCTCACTTGACCGAACATAGCCCAAAAATACAAGGTGAATTTAAACAAAATCAAATTGATTAAACATCAAACTCATTCCAGCTATGATGGAAATGGACTAAAATAAATAAATTTAAAAATGAATAAAAAATTTATACTAAATGAAATAAAAAATAAAATTAAATTAAAATTAATCAAATTAAAATTTGTTAATGCTCGACGTAATCAAACACAACATCATATGAGTCAAACATAAATTACTTCGACCACTATTGAAACTATTTAATAAAATCAAAATTGAAATTCATTCACACTAAATTCAAGTTGGCAAAAAAAAAATTAAAATCAAATTACATCAAATCACAAAAAAACATAAAAATAATTAATCAACTCAAAATTTGTTGACATCTATATAAGCTTCATAAAGCAAGATTAAGACTCATTGCATAAATTAAAATCATTAAAAAAATCAATAATTTTAATGAGAGTTTGCATTGATGATTTTATAATGCAAGAAAATACTTTAAAAGAAGTTTGATATCATCAAATTCTACACCTAAATGGTTAGGAATTTCCCACAAATCAATGATGAGAGATTGACTAGTGCAAGTAATAAATTTTAAAAAATTAGATAAAAAAATTTATATATGCACAAAGTTGATAGTGTAATTTTGATAAATATTGAGTGAGGAATTAGCAAGCAAGAGTCAAAACATTTTTTTTTAAAATCCTTAAGTGAAAGAGGCTGAAGTATGTTCATATTATAGATAATATGTCTATCTAGATATAGTAAAAAAAATTATCCTGTTTGTCTTTATGTGAATGTGGGCACATGAAATATAAATATAAAATTAAGATATATATATTAAAATATATTTTAAAGCATTACAATATTTCGTATATGCATAGATAAAAGTGTTGTTGTCCATGTGATGGCCATACATCAATATGTAAAGAAGATCTTTTTTTTAATTTCTTGTAGACACCCACTTTCCCCAGGCTGAAAACATAATAATAATAATAATAATAATAATAATAATAATAATAAAAAATTAAAATAATGAGCCTAAAGAGTGAATCGAGGACCCGTGTTCAGTAGAAAAACCTGGATTTTTTTTTTCTCCACCACATGAGGCTCCTACTCAACACTCTCTCTTCTCCTTCCAGTTTTAATCTCGCCCCAGGCCGTGTTCCGGCAAGCAGAATTCCACAATGGGGACTGCACCACTACCCCATCATTATACAAAAGTCTATAATTATTTACTGAATTTTAAATTTAAAATAAACAAATTAATTATCAAGTTCTAGTAAATAATCTCTGAACATCTCTTATGCACATGAGACTCTGAATATCTCTTAGGCATGTTCATAGTTACATCTTCAAAGTTCAACTTTAGTAATCTTAAATCATGTCGTGCACTTCAATAAAGATTTTTTTTCATAATACATGAGGAGCATCAAACTTAAGCCTTATAATATATCTGATCATATGAATTGCTTGATTCAAAGAATTAATCTTAGACAATTGAAATATATTAACACACACATAGATGTGTGAATAAGCTAAGTCAAATCCACTAACTATGTCAATAGGCCATCTTGCCATTAAAACTTTTAAATCATCTATTAGTGATTGATGATACACATCTATCTTGGCTTTAAGATTATGTGGCTTAGGAATGATAAGTGAGTGAAACAAAAAGGATTTATCATGCACTTCTCTTGGGGAAGGTTGTTTAGCATTATAATAATTGGCTGGCATGAGAATGTTGTGACAACTTAACTATAATGTGTGAATCCATCAGCACATAATCCCAAACATAAATTTCTCAGTTCAACAGTAAAATCAAAGTACGTGCAATCAAAATGCTTCCAACCCTTAGCATCTAATGGATGGCTCAGAATTTATGGTTGTGTACAATACCACCTCATATACCCAACAATACTCATCCATGCAAATAGTCTCTATAAATGTGATGTGATGAGCATATAAAATAGTCCTTTTTGTGGGATCTCCTTCTACTTATGATGTCTCCTACTTTAATTTTTATATCTTTGTGCATTATGTTATCTACATTCAACCTGTGATGCATCATCCTTATAATACTAAAGCATACAATCATTGTGCACAATCTATTTCAAGTGCATATAATCATAACTTTGAAATTAGTATTTTTGTGTGATAATAATTAGCTGGAACTAAATTCTCAGTTGGGGTTGTCTCCTTTAGTTGTCCAACAACCTGATTAAATAATTCATGTGACATATTGAAATTTTCTTCATCACTTAATAATCTGACAACCAAAGATAACTCAAAATAGAAGGTGCATCCATGCCACAATGGTTTTTTGTCCTGTTCAATAAGTCATAAAACTCTTGTACTTCAACATTAGGTATTTTTTAAAATTTTCCAATTTATGGTCTAGCATTAAAGACCATCTCCTCATGATTGATACTTGATGTAGTGTAATGATTGTCAAAGTGAGGTTCACACTCACGATGTGCTATCAAATCTAATAATTTGGTTGAAATCCCTTTCGATACAAATCAACATGAACTCTATTTGACATTAAAATAACCTAATTTTTTATGCATCATACATGGCCATCTAAATGTTGCTTCATAAAAGATTATTGTTGTGAAGTAATAGAAATAAAGTACTCAACTATACTTATAAAGTTTTCAATGATTCCATTGTGTCAAGTAGTCTATTATACTTCCAAGGGTTCTCTAATCATTGATATCCATTTACTATCGTTAACACAATGTAGCATCCATAGTTTTAATATCCTTAAGTATCGTAAAATTGATACAAATAATGTAAGCTTACGTATGCATTCACAGTTATATAATTTGTGTAATATCATTAAAATTATTTAATATAAATTAATGTCTAAGGGGAATCATGAGGAGTGTTAGGCCTTCCTATTACACTTATAAGAAATGTGCATGGCCAATATCTAAAAAGTTTTTTCTCAAAATTACTGTATTTCATGGTACCAGGTAGGCCCTACTAAGAAACTTAATTGCATTATCATTCCCTCATGTTTCTCTATCTTAAGGGCCACCTTTGCTCAACCTTTTTTACCCTTGATATGTTTATGCAATTCTGATGATTCCTAACTCGATGTTATCAAAGCGATTGATGCAAGAAAGCAAAGTGTTTCAAAAGTATTGCGTGCTAGAAACCTAGTTGTGGTAGAATAAAACCCTTTAGTCAAGTTGGTTCAAGATCAATTGGGCTAGGTTAGGTCTAGTTATTGGCGGCTTTGGTCAAGTTCAACAATCATTTTGGAATGAACTTGACCCATTGGTTTCAATCAATTTGGCTTAGATCAAGTTTTGACACATTTTGACTTTTTTAGGTCAAGTTGGGTCGTGGTCAATTAATAGTTAGGCTCAAATGTTGACTTGGTCAAGTTCAAACATTGGTCATTAATGAACTTAGATCATTTGTTTCAATCAATTTGGCCTATGGTGAGTTTTGGCTATGTTGGGTTTCATTTTAGCTAAGTGTTGACTTAGTCAACCTTTAGGTTTGACTTAATTTGACCCAATTTGAGTGATTGATCATCTCATGATGATTGTTGATCATGATGAGAGGCATAGATGGGCTTAGTTCAATCCAATTTGGTTAGGATTAAAATTTGGCTCATAATGGTACTTTAGGTCACTTTGGGTCAAGTGGTCTTAAGTGGGTCAAATGACTTGATCAAAGCTTGATTGGAGTTTGATTGAACTCACATATGGACTTATGATTGAAATATAAATCCATTTGCAAGTGGTTTAAAGTCAAATGAGTTTTAATTCATTTGGCAATTTCAAGTTCAAAAGCGAACATGGGTTGACTTAGGTTTGATTTTGAATTGAGTTTTGATTTGATGATTGAAGTTTGTGTTTCTATTTGGATTCATGATCGAAGGATTGATTGAATCATGAAGAAAAATCAAGGGTTTGGCTTGATTTGAAATTGATTTTGCTAAGTTCAATATTTTGACTTGAAAGGCTTAGGTTGGATTTTGATTGAATTTTGATTTGATTTTTGGAGTTGGTTTTAGTTGTTTGAATTTATATTTCATTTATATATGTGAATATAAATGAGAATATAAATGGGTTATGAGAAAATTTCAAATATTTGAAGTGATTTAAACTTGATCTTGGCTAAGTCCTTAAGAGGAAATCAAAGTGACTTAGGAAATATTTTGAATTTGTATTTGAATTTTGGATTTTGATTTGTTTGATTTGAATTTATATTTCATTTATATAAGTGAATATAAATGAGAATATAAATGGGTCATGAGAAAATTTCATGAATTTGAATTGATTTGATCTTGATTTAGGCTGAGTCCTTAAGAGGAAAATAAAGAAGGGGTTGAGAGCTCATCATAAAAATGAGGTCAACAACCATTTAAAGAGAAATCAATCCTTTATGAATTAAATCCCTCACACTTAGCAAATTATAATCCTAAAGTTAAGACATACCACACAAGCCTTAACACATACAAATTAGATTAAGCCATCATTACTAGCTTTATGTTAGGGCGTTGCATGGTATGATGAATGTTTGATTTTTTGATGTATTATTTTAAACTGGATGTTAGGGTGTATGTGCGTAGTTTGGATATTAGGTCGATTTTAGCCTAATCATGCTTTCTGCGAGGAGTTATTCTTAAGGGGCGCTGTAATAAAAATATAAATATTTTTTACTGTGTGAGTTGCTTATTCCCCTAAGCATAACCCAAGTTAGGATAGGTGGGCTTGGTTATCCATGTGTGGGGTGCTAAGTCTAAATTATTCATATAACTACTTGGGTTATATGGTGTGTTTAGCTAACATTTATTTTGCATGTGTAGCTAGATTTATTTTTCTTTCTCTTAATGTGATTTTGCATTAGGATTAGGATAAGCGTTATGGGGATTAAGGGTGAGCATTAGTTATAAGACCATGTCTTATATACCATGTGATGCCTTTGGAGCAAGCTACATCCTAATCAAGCCAAAGGAAAGAAAGAAATGAAGCAAATCAAAGCCAAAAAAAAAGAAATGGAGCAAATCAAGATGAAGTAATGAAAGATGAAGAGTAAAGAATGGAGGATGAAGAATGAAGACCCCATAACACTTATCATTTTATAATTGTAATTATTCTTTCATTATATCGAGATGTATAAGGGTAGAGCTTGGCTACATATATTTTCTTTTGGGTTTATGCAGTGTAAACCGCACCTCTTATTCTTTTGAGATAGCTTTATAAAATTGTTTGATGTTTTATTTAGCTTATGCATTAGGAATAACATGCATTTTCATAATTTTTTATGATTGGTAATTTTTGTGTGTCCTAGATCAGTTTAGGCTCCTGGGATGAAAAATAAATTTTCCATCCCACTAACAACTATAACTAAAATTATAAAATAATTCGCAACCTCACATAAAAACCTAAGAATTAAATCAAGATAATAAAATATTTAGCAACCCTTTAGCTGAAAGATTGTATATATAACATCATGCATGTCATATTCTTCCACACTTATTAAGAGAGGGTTTCCATCTATGCTAGAGAATAAAGGTTTGACCTATAAGAGCCTTTGATGGAAAGACACCTTTTTATCTTTTGATTTGGCCCACAATCAAATTCTCATGCATTTAGATATACAAAAATCATATAGCCTGTGTTAAAATATAAAATCTAAAAAACCAAATAAAACTTGTTAAAATTTGCATTATATTAAGTCATTACTCTTGCCCTTCATGATCTAGTCTCTTAGGGAGTGAGTTTAAGTACTTAGTTTCTCTAAATAAATAACCATCTTGCAAAGCATATGACTTACCTACATAGATTTAAAATGTAAGAGGAGTTAGCTAGCTGCTACTTCATGTGGTAATAAGTCCAGCAGTCGGATGGCTTTCTCTCTCTTATGAAGGTAAACCATATACCCACTTTCACCTTAGATTTAAGTTGTGCTTTGGCCCTTGCCAAATCTCTCTAGATTAAGGATCTGAGGTTGTTGTTTTCCTTTGCGTGCTACAAGCATAAATCTTCACTTCTTAGGCATTTCCATAACCTTGTATTGTGAAACTATAAGTCCCTAAATTTCTAATAAAATTTCAACTCAAACAAATAAATTTCCTCAATTTGAATACATAAAGCCTAACCATAGATAGATTGGAGTGCTCACTAGGCTTCCTAGTATCATGAGCACTCCCACTCATCTACTTTTGTTTGATAATAACTCTCCCCTTTTGATCTCTCTCTCACGACTTTCAAAAATACAACCAATTTATTGATTCTCCTATCTTTGAAATTTTGGAGACAATGCCTACTTCAATTGAGAGTATTCTTAAGGAACTCATATATGATGTAATTATGGAGGCTTGCCTCCATACTAGAACTCAGTTTAAGTAAACCTGTTTTACTTTTCATGTAAAGTAGCGAAAAATCTTTGGTATATTGACCATCATGCCTTAGAAGTCCTTATTAAGTGATTAGGTCCATTATAGGGTAGTGACTTCTATCTCTCGAGATAGTATACTATTCTTTAATGTCGTACCCGATCACCCTAATAAGCACATCTGCGAATTTGTGTGGTGTCCCCTCACATATTCACACAACACTCAAACCCAAAAATAAACACCACAGGAACTTTAGAATCCGATTTAATATAAACCCTACTTTATTCCATATAAAGCATAAAAAATCTGGTATATTCAACACACACCATGCCTTGTGAGCCTTTATTAGGTGACTAGGTCCATTGTAGGGTGATGCCTCTACCTTTCAATATAGTACATCATACCTCAATGTGATACCGATCACCTCAATAAGTACCCCTTTGATTTATGGTATCCCCATACATCCAAAATAAACACCACACCAATTAAAGAGATAGGGAAGTAAAGATCTAGTTCAAGTGATTGATGAAAATCATAAAGTACTTTTCTTAAAAAAGAATATTAAAAAAGTGGATGAGGTATTTTGATAAACTTTTCAATGAAGGATATGAAAATATGATTGATTTTATTAATACCTTAAACAAAATAGATAATTTTGTTGTTATCATCATATTAGTAAATAGTTATAGAAGCTTTAAGGAAAATGAAATGTGAAAAAAATAGTATGACCTAATGATATTCCAATAGAAGTGTGGAAATGTTTTGGAGATTAAAGAATTTCTTGGCTTACAAATCTTTTAATATTATTTTAAAGACTAAAATGATGCCAGATCAGTGGAGAAAGAATTTGTTGGTTTATATATTTAAGAATAAAGGTGATGCACAAGAGTGTGCAAATTAAAGAGGAATTAAGTTAATGTGTCATTTATTAAAATTATGGAGAGAGTAATTTAGCATAGGTTATGATGTGATACAAAAGTTTCTCACAATCAGTTTGGTTTCATGCCAAGTAGATCTATTATGGATGCTATACATTTGTTATGAGGTTTAATGGAGAAGTATAGAGAAATAAGGAGGTTCTACATATGATATTTATTGATTTAGAGAAAGCTTATTATAAAGTTTCAAGAGATGTTCTTTGGAGAGTTCTAGAAAAGAAAGGAGTTAATATTGGTTATATTCAACTCATTAAGGATATGTATGCTAACGTTACTTGTGTCCAAACACAAGGAGGATTGAAAAATATTTTCCTATTTCAGTTGGATTACATCAAGGATCAGCTTTAGCCCTTATCTTTTTTGCTTTAGCTATGGATGTTCTTACTAAGCATTTATAGAAGATGTACCTTGGTGTATGCTTTTGATGACATTCTTCTTGTTGATAAGACTAGAGAGGTAGTCCAAGAAAAACTTGAATTATGGAGGTTAACCTTAGAGTATAAAGGTTTTCATTTAAGTAGATCTAAAATTGAATATATAGAGTGTAATTTTAGTTGTAGAAGTTATAGTGGTAGTGTTGTGACATTAAGTGAGCAAGTCATTAAAAATGAGAGATTCAAATATTTTGGCTCTATTGTTCAAAATGATGGTGAAATAGATGGAGATGTTATTAGTAGAATTCAAGTTGGATGGTTGAAGTGAAGGAATGCATTTGGCCTGTTGTGTGATAGAAAAGTACCGCTTAAACTTAAGAAAAATTTTATAAGATGGTGGTAAGACCTGCAATGATTTATGGTGCAGAATGTTGGCCAATAAAAGAGAAGCATGAGACTAAGTTAAGTGTTGCATATTATCACTTGCAATCCTATAAACTATTGGTTTAATTTATCTCATATTTGAAAATACAAAGACAAAAGTAAACGTTCATAGGTCTAATACAAGTTATTATTATAGCATAATTTAGTTCCATGATTTCTTGAATCATACATTATTTGCTATTTGGTTTGAATTTCATCAATGCAATCAAACTAATCGATTCTAATTGTTGTGGAGACATTATGAATTTTTCTAATGCCATAAGCATTTATTTTGAGTTGTCCAAGTGTTGGTGGTTATTTGATTGACAAATTAATTTTTAGAACTATGCACTTCTAAAGTAAGTCATTGCTCATTACTAACCTTAATTGATATTGATCTCAAAATCTCATGTTTTCCTTAACCCTAAACCTTATGTTTTCAATCCAATGCCTCTAATAAAAGGAAAATAGAACGAAAGGAAAATATAACTATCTCACTATTCCACATAAACTACAAAACAATAAATTTAAGATGAGTGAATGATTTTGAAAAATAAAATCAAACCAAAAAATATATATCCATTATGTCAAGGCCTTTAGATGTACATGACCTAACATGAAATAATAATATTTAATTTTTTTAATCACTTATTGATTTCAGAAATAAAAAAAATACATGGTTGCTTTTGTCACTTTTGTCAAGATTTCATAATAATAATATAATAGTAACTCAAAAACTATAAGAAAGAAAAAAAATGTTGCAAAACCGTACCATCAATCATGCTAATAGTCTTCATTACAACATATGAATCAAGTGCTAAAATGCAAAGGTTAAATGTCTTCTGATTTTGTCAAATAATGATTTCAACCAAAAAAAAAGTCTTTTAAGAACATCATTTCAAAAAGAAATGGTGCTTCCACCTTCCTTTAAACAAGGTTTCACTTAGTTTTAAAAAGGGCAATGGTGGCTTTAAGGCATGATTAAATAGATCTTTTTCAGCGTATAGTAAATAGTCTATAGTCTAAAATAAGAAAGAATACTCCCTTAGTTTAAGAGAAAAAGTAAACTAATTTTAACGTTTCAAACATTCTACTATAAAGCTTTAGTTCACTTTGATATGATAAATCTCAAATTATCCACTAAAGCTTACATAAGTTCTTCAGTATGAAAGATGATAAACTTTAAGTTCCCTTTAAAAATTCAGTTTTATAATACTTGAAAATCACACTACCATTAAAAAAAAAAACTATTGTTCAACAATGTCAAATTCTTATTATAATTTCATCATCACATAATCATTATTGAGGGAAGTTCACAGATCAAAATTTAACTTCTTGAATTAAAAATCATCCAAATTTCAAAAATTATTCAACTCAAATTATGGACTAGTGGAGTAAGAAAATAGATAAAGACAACTTCTAAAGAGAACTTAGTGGAATGATTACTCCAAGTCATCAATACATAAAAAAAAACATTATTTTTGAAATATGCCTAACAATACATTATTCTATCTCTCAATCGATGCATGCTAGTTCAAATACAGTAAAACATTATTTTCTAAGTACACTTACATAACTACAAGCTAGTCGAAGTAAAGAAGATGAACCAATTAGCAAAATAAATTTTGTATCATATCCAAGACTAGGGGTGTAAGTGAGTCAAGCCGGCTCGCGAGCTGACTTGAGCTTAGCTTGTTAACGAACTCGCGAGCCAAGCTTATCGAGCCATGAGCTCAAGCTCATAAACAAGTATGAAAAATTTTCGAGCTCGTTTGCCTAGTTTAAGTCGATAGATTATCGAGTCAGCTCGTTTATAAAATAACGAACGCAATTATCATATATCACATTATTGATTCAATAATTTATCGAGCTTTTGAAATGAGCTTGGGCATTCGAGTTGAGCTCGAGTTTGATTTTCTTTAAATGGAGTCGAGCTTGAGCTCAAGCTCGAGCTTAATAGGGTTTAAACAAGTTTAACTCAATTAAATCAAAACTTGACTCAAATCGACTCATTTACACCCCTATCCAAGACTACAATATCCAATATTTTTTGAGTACAAATAAAATTTAATACATTGAATTGAAGTATTGAATCTGTGTTTTCTTAATTACCAATAAAACTCAAGAATCAATATTTATAACTCCAATAAGTAGTATTAAGAAAAATTTTAGGATATATTTGAAATAGCTCTAATATTTTCTAAAATTAGTTATAAAATGTTTTGAGAACAATAAAATTTTTAAAAATGATCATAGGTATTAAAATAATTTTTTAAAATTTAAATAGTAATTTTTTTATAGTTGATATGACACTTAAAATCTAGTGATGAATCTTGATGTCAAAAGCAAGTTGATCCTAAGTTGAAACCGGTGAGATCAAGCACTTAAATATCATGAAAATTTTGGGATATCGCTAAATCCCTAAATAACTCTTAAACATGGAGTGTTATATAGTCAAATCGGCGTCTTGACGAGCCGGATCTAACAAGCCTAAAATCTCATAATTCTGACTTCATTTGAGTATTAAAATACTTAAAATACATCAAATGATCAAATGAATCATTTTGAGCAGTCCGATGGAGTGGAGTGGTTCGGGTTTTGCATATTTTACGAAGCGTCCTCCCAATCTATAAATAGCTTATTCTTCACATGGGGAGCTCAAGCAAGAGGAGAGAGCTCTAAAGCTTGAAAATCCTCCAAGCATAATCATGCCCTCGGCCGACCACCCATTGGTTGCCAACCATCGCTGCCGGCCAGCCATCGGCGGCCATCAACGCCACCGTGATCCCGCGTCGTCATCTCGTGCCGGTCGTCCGCCGTGACCACTGCGAACGTCTGCCGGTCATCATCATCTACCATCGTCTCCAATCATCGCACCGGCCGATGCGTCCTCAAAGCCATTACCGCGTCGATCGCTCAACCATCGCCATCTCGCCGGTCACCATCACGGCGACCTTTATTGTCGGTCGGCCGTTCACCATCATATACTACCACTATATTATTACAACTGAGCATTGACTATACTGTTTTGCGGATTCCCATTGTCAGCTCTTCTTATAATTCTGCAGTTTTCTTATTAATTCTTCAAATATCTGTGTGTGTGCTGAACTCCACAACAAAGCTAAGACGTAAACTCTTACTCTACCGTAACTGATTTTTTAGCACGCAACAATAATTATTATATTTTAATAATTCTGATTATCAAAAAGAATTTTTTATTAAATTTTTTTGAAAATAATATAAAAAATTAATGACTAAATATAAATGTGCCTATTTTTTGAAAATAAAACATCGAATTGTCTTAAACAAACCGCTAGTACAAAGAGTAAGCAAAGTTACAATGCGCCCAGTAAAGATACTAAACTTTCACTCGGCTTCACATTTCGCCGACAAACGACAAAATCGACTACTCCCCTTCTGCCGCTTCCAATCTCTCCCGCCACGCCACCCCAAATCCCCATCTGCTACATCGCCCCAACCTCTTACCGCCATTTACTTCCACTACAGATTTGAATCTCCACGAAAGAAAAAAAGGGGCGGGCATACATGTGGTCAGAGAGATCAGAGAGGATCGGTGAGGCGACGACCGATGAGATGGGAGTTAGAAATAGATCGGGAGGTTGGAGTTCGCAAACCAATTACGGTATGTTACGTTGGTGGCTTTTAAATCCCATTAAATCTGTAGAGATTTACCACGATTTCAAGATTTACGGAGTTACACGCACCCGATTTACTAAGTCCTTCATGGGTGTTTGGGTGGGTTTGGATTTAGCCATCTAAATCCAGTAAATCCGTTACCAAACACCTCGGCGTAATTGTGGTTTCTTCTGGGATTGCCGGCTTAGGCAGGAATCATATGCTTCTCTTCGATTCGCTGCTTTCCATGCCTCTTAAACATCCGCTTCTACCTACCAATGTCTTCTGCTCTTCCTCCTCTCCAGAATTTTTACGTGAAAAACCTCGAAAAGAGGGAAAAACCACGAGGCCTTGCCCAGCAAAAAGCTTCCACTATATATTTATTTTTTAGTGAGGATCTTCCGATGGAGATTACGAATAGTATGTAAGAAGGGAACAACAGTTGCTAGTAATAGACGATGTTGACGACGATGTTGATGACGATGTTGATGAGGATGTCGACGATGATGTTGACGACGATGTCAACGATGATGTTGACGACGATGTCGATGACGATGTCGACGACGATGTTGACGACGATGTTGATGATGATGATCGGTGGTAGTGGTCGGCGATGATGGCACAGCTGGTCGGCACGGCGAGGATCGGCGGCGGCGGCGGCGATGAGGCGGCGGTGGTTGGCAATCAGTGGTGCCGATTGTGCTTGGAGGATCTTCAAGCTTTAGAGCTCTCTCTTCTCTCCTGCTTGGCTCCCCTTATATGAAGAATGAGGGACTATTTATAGATTGGAGGAGTGGGGTCTCTGTAAATACATGCAAAATCCGAACCACTCCACTTCATCGGACGGCTCAGAATGATTCCTTTGATCATTTGATGTATTTTAAGTATTTGAATGCTCAAATGAAGTCGGAATTATAAGATCTTGGGCTTGTTGGATTCGGCTCGTCGAGACGCTCGATTTGACTATAAACACTTTATATTTGAGAGCTATTTAGGGATTTAACTGATATCCTAAAATTTCCAAGGATATTTTAATAGCTTGATCTCGACCAGTTTCAACTTCGGATCAGCTTACTTTTAACATCAAGATTCGTGCCCAGTAGTATTTTAAGTGTCATATCGTTGCCCTATTTTTGGATGACATTATCTCAATCATCCAAAATATATGTCGATACTTGAAAATAGCAAATTCTTCAATGAAATTTGAGGATCCATTAATTATACATTTTAAGAGAACAGATCTTCATATGAGCACAAGATTATGACTACTGAGCAGTCGAGGGCAGAGGCGTGTTGGTATCTTGTGGTCGAATTTCATTCTGGACTCATCCGACGAATGGCTTCAGCAGTGCGCCATGTCGATCGAACGTGGTTATTTGGCAGTGGGGCAACTGGCGGCGTCTGGCGGCGGTTCGGCTGAATCAGCAGTCCGGACGGCGTGGCAGTGGTGGGTCGCATGGCGACCTTGGCGTGTGTAGAAGCGGCGGCACGCGTGCTGGCGAACACGCGATGTCTTGAGCAGCGCGCGTGGCGAGCATCGCGCGGCGTGCAGACGGCGTTTTGAAGGTTTCGGGCAGTTTTTGGCAATTTTTTACCCTTTTGCCCCTAGAAAGGGTCTATAAAAACCCCCCTAAGGCCAAGGGAGAAGGCACACTTCTTCAACGCTCTAGTGCTTCTCTTCTTCTTGAGTGAGGGTCAACTGACCTTGTCGGACCGACCGGGTTTGGAGGCGATCAAGACCCATAGTTCCTACTTCTTATTGTAGGAAATTGGACTTCTTGAGAATTCAATGGAAAATAGCTGATAACCGCCAAGCAGAGAAGTTAGCTGAACCATCGCTCAACTGATTTCAAAAGGTGTAATTTCGAGCATCATTGAGGGGAGATATCTCTCTCTCTCTCATATATATGTGTATCTTTTTTGTTAGATCAGGTAGGCAAAAAATTTTATCCCAAGCTATCCGTGAGTAAGAGAGTCGAAAAGGATACCAAGTATTTGGGTAAGTCTTCACAAAATTTGATTTTGTCATTTCTTCCTCTTTATTTATCATGTATTTTCACAGTGATGACCAAGAAAACCCATAACATGACTATACACAACATATCACCATCACAGATAGATAGTTTAATGGTGTTTCGCAAAAAATTTTACTTCCCTAATGAGTTGGTGGCCATTGTTGCTAAAAAGTCTGATCGAGCTCGTTCACCTCCGGATACTTCATTGTTTCTGAGATGATTCTTCATGCGCTATTTCCCTTTGTCTCCCGATTGAGATCTTCAAAACATGTGGTGTAGCTTTGTCACAATTTTCATTTCGCTTTAGTGGTCATCATCGGTTTGGTCTTCTTCAGAGTGGTGTTACTTCATCAAATACTAATGTGTAGATTCACATCGATGCTCAAGGGCGTGTTTATCGGGATATAAAGAATTGGATAGAATTTTTAGCACGGGATACGTCTAAAAATTGTAATGGATTCTTTTTTGTGAAAAATGAGTGAGGCCTTCCCGAGAGATGGGAAAGATTGAATGACCTTCCAGATCCATTACTGATTGAAGAGAATGAGATCTTGGCAACTCTTAATGTTTCTGATGTAGAAAGCTTACAGCATGAGTTGCGTCACATTAGCAAATATATAGTTGAAGATAGAATGTTCAAGGTTGGCCTTTCCATCAAGGCAGGGAGATCTCATTCTTTCCACTAAAGAGGTCAAGTAAAGGTGATGAAAGGTCTCCTCATATTCATAGGGTTCTTCAAGAAGCGCCATGAAATGGTGGTGGTGGCAATGTTTTTCCCTAAAGAAAGAAGAAGACATGTCAAGTGATCATGATATCTCGAAGAAGATGTTCACCCCTGGGCATATGAGAGTTTAGCTTCAACTCATGATTGGGGAGTTCTTGAAGCCCCACATTCTAAAGAGGTGTTAAATCACATATGCACTGGCATCAATGAGATGAATTGGTATGTTGTCTTCCTTCTTTCTTCTTTTCTTCTTCCTCCTTCTTTTCTTCGTTAATATTTGTGATGTTTTTATTTTTTTTTATTTTTATTTTTTGTAGGTAACTCAAACATTATGGCTGATGGCTCATTTGGGTGTTTCTTTAGATGAGTGGAATACTGAATTTATGATGGTAAAATATCAGCAAGGAGAGTATGAGCGAAAGATGAGTGTTAAGGCCCAAGAAGTGGCGACTTTGGAGGATCGCCCAGTGAACTAAATAACATGTCGATCTTTCTCTCAAGTGTGGAGGTGGAGTCGATGATTGAGGTGAGGAGACTTCTGAAAGAGAAAAGACTCAAGGCACTTGCTGAGAAGGGAGCTCGAAGAGAGAAAAAGCATGGATCGTCTTTCCGAGAAGGAGCATACAATGTCAAGCGAAGCAAATGAAATCTCCTTGAAGGCTGGAAGACTTTAAGAGCTCTCTGGCTTATCGCAGTATAATCGAAGACCATGTTCAGGAAGCTCGTAATCATATTCTTGATGTTAAAGTGAAGGACTTGGAGCACCAATGTTTAGAGGAGGGCTTCATCCGAGGGTTCCTAAAAGGAATCTGCTTAGTGCATCGTAAGACCTAGTGTTGAGGATCTATCTCCACCAAGTGTCAAGACTCTTATTCGGAGATGAAGGAGTTGAGAGTGAGTCCAAGGAGCATCTCCTGAGAGGAGAGGATATCACCAACCCGATATGATGTAGCATCACTTGATGACGTATTTTTTTATATGTATTATTATTAGTGTGTATCAGAATCTTGATTCTTTCTTATATCATCATGTTAATGCTGTTAATGAAATATTTTTTTTAGATGATACACTCTTATTTTGTTTTTACCTATCCGGAGAATTGGTCGGAATATTATTCGACGACGCTAACCTATACGGATGAGATTGAATTGAATCCACTGAGGATTTTTGACCAATCCTAGGTTATTTGTCAAAGTGGATGATGTTAACTCAGAAGAGATGATGTCCACCAAGGACCTTTTGACCTATCCTAGGTATTAGCCAAAGTGTTACTTGACCTGTATGGAAGATGTCCATCAAGTCCGCTTGGGATTGATTATGCTCATTGAGATACAACGTGAGTTGTATATTTCTCAAGTGAGAGGATTAAATGAAGAAGAAAGAAGCTTGTAAGAAAAAAAATCTATAAATTCATTAAATAAGTTCGATACAATTATAAGATGATTTTAACATGGATATGAGTTTCAAGAGGAAATGACGACAACAATAACAAGTCTTTATCCCACTAAGTGGGGTCAACTACATGAAGAGGAAATGACAGACAAGATAAAATAAAAGTTGCAACAGAAGAGAATTACCGATAATATTTTCGAGATTCTCGTTCCAAGGTAAAGTTTTTCCTCGGATCCTTGAGCTTGAATGTTCACGGCTTTACCAGCCTATAACCACATATGGGTCATCCCAAAGAGGTTTATTGGTTGAGGGACTTTCGCAGCCTTCAAGACTTCATAGGACCAAGTCACCGAGATATGGACGAGGTTTTACTCTTACAAGTTACGAGCTACCCTTTGGTGATGGAAGCAACCAAGTAGGGCCATGTCACGAGTTTGAGTAGGTCCGTGTGGAGTTTTTCTTCATTACCATCATGATCGAATAATTGAACTCTTGGACTTGGAACTCCGATATCTGCTGGTATAATAGCTTTTGTGTCAAAACACAAGTTATATGGTGTCTCACCAATCGGTGTGTGCGAGTGGGTAGGCCCAAAGAACATTAGAAAGCTCGAACCCATTGCCCCCCTTCTCAAGATGTGTTTTAGTCCTTTAAGTATAGTCCGTTGGTACCGCCATTAGTTTGAGGATGTGCTACCCGTGCGAATTGAATGTGAAGATCTTTGCAAAAGGACATAAATACTTTTCCAGTAAATTGGGTTTCGTTGTCAGTGATGATCTTTGCAGGAAGACTGAATCGACATACTATGTTTTTCCAAACAAATTTTTTAGCATTTGCCTCCGTAAATTTAGCGAGTGGTTCGGCTTCCACCCATTTAGTGAAGCAGTCAACGGCTAAAATAATAAACTTTCATTGCCCTGATGCTATCGGAAAAGGTCCCATGATATCAATTCCCCACTGAGCAAAAGGCCACGGGCTTTGAAGGGATGAGAGCTCTATATGCGGCATGTGAGAGAGGTTAGAGTGCAACTGACAACTTGCACATTTTTTTGTGAACTCCAGGGCATCTTGTTTCATCGTAGGCCAATAGACCCTTGCCTTATAATTTTAAGGGCTAGCGCCCTTCCTCCTAGGTGTTCTCCACATATCCCTGAGTGAACCTCTCTTAATGCGTAATCGACCTCTGAAGGTGAGAGGCATTTGAGGTACGGTCTAGAGAAAGCTCGTTTGTATAGTTCACCTCCGAGAAAAGTTTGAAGCTTTTGAAGTCAAGTTGGGTCTTCGGGAAGGGTTCCTTCTTGTAGAAAAGACAGGATGGGGTCCATCCACGAATGTTCCTTTATCTCATTAATTGCTTGAATTACCCATGACCCTTGGATATTAGGAAAATATATTTCTTCAACATGCCATCTCTTAAATAGATCTCTAGCTAGCAAGCTTATGAGGCCACTGAGTATTCTTCTCTCGCAGTATGTGAATGATTTGATATGTCTTGAAATGGGCAAGAAGAGACTTCACCAAGTGGAGGTATTATGCCAGCTGAGGATTATGAGTACTAAAGTTTCCCTCAACTTGGGAGGTGACAAGTTGAGAGTCAGTGTGGATCACTAAGTCTTGAGCTCAATGACAAGTCTCAACCCGCATGAGAGCCTCATATTCAGCCATATTATTAGTTGCAAAAATTTTAGGCGAAGTCCATACTCTAAGGTATTCTACTATGGGGAAATAAGTAAGATTCTCGCACCAGCACCGATACTTCCTGAAGCTCTATCCACATATAGGGTCCACTGAGGAGATGAAAGGCATGTATCAGATAGCTCCTCTGGAGTTGGGGCAGTGCATTCCACTATAAAGTCTGCGAGTACTTGAGACTTTATAGCAGGGCGAGGTAGAAAATTTATATCAAATTCTCACAATTCTACAAACCACTTGATTAACCTTCTAGATGCTTTTGGTTTCTGTAGGATGGCCCTTAATGGTAAATGAGTGTAAACGCCCATAGTATGAGTTTGGAAGTATGGACGCAATTTTTGCACTGAGAAAACTAAAGCCAGAGCCACCTTATCTGCAAGTGGATTACAACTTTCTATATCAGCGAGAATCTTGCTGACATAGTAAATTGGTTGTTGTCTCTCATTCTCTCCTCACACTAAAATTGAGCTTATCGCCTGGGAAGAGACTGTGAGATACAAGTATAATATCTCTCCTTGAATAGGCTTGGATAGTAGGGGTGGAGATGCTAAATACTCTCGTTTCAAAAGCGACATTCATTCATCCCACTGGAAATTATTATTTTTTGCTCCCTTTAATATTTTAAAGAATGGTAAGTATTTATCCCCAGAACGAGCTAAGAAACGGGATAACGTAGCAATTCATCCATTCAAACATTAAACTTCCTTGATATTCTTCAGAGGAGTCATATCTTTGAGAGCTTTGATTTTCTCGGGGTTGACCTCTATCCCACGGTGGGTTACCATAAATCAAAAATTTTCCGAGCGTAACCCCAAAAGCACACTTGGTGGTTATGTTATAACGTCGAAGAAGGTTAAAGCATATTTCTAAGTAAATATGTCGTGATTCTTCAAAGCTTTTCACTAACATGTCATCCACATATACCTCCATTGTTCGACCTAATAGGTCTTTAAAAACCTTATTCATAAGTCGTTGATAAGTAGCACCAACATTTTTTAACCCAAACGGCATAACTTGGTAATAATATAAACCTTTATATGTTTGAAATGTTGTAGTTTCTTCATCCGTTGGGTCCATTTTTATTTGGTTGTAACCAGAGTAAGCATCCAAAAAACTGAGCATTTGATGTCGACGCAAGATCAACCAATTGATCAATTCGGAAGAAGAGGAATATCTTCTTTTGCAAGTAATCAATACACATTCTTCATGTTCCATTTGTTTTCTTAACCATGACAACATTTACTAGCCATGTAGGGTAATATACCTCTCGTACGAATCTCGCTTCTAGGAGCTTGTTAACTTCTTGTTCAATAGCTTAGAGGCGATCGGGTGCAAAACTTCGCTTCTTTTGGATAATCAATTTGAATGTTGGATTAATCTTGAAGGAGTGCATGATCACATTGGGGTCGACCCCTGGCATATCCGTCACACTCCAAGCGAAGATGTCTTGATTTCGCAAGAAGTCTAATTTTTTCCCTGTTCTTCTGAGAGCATGGATCCCACTTGCACTGTTCGTAGTGGTTGGTCATCTGATAATATAACAGAGAGAAAGTCTTCTACAGGCGAAGCTTTCTAGGGTACTTCTTCATCTATTAAAATCTAACACAATATAGGTTAATCTAATATAATTTTTTAGACATCTTAGAGCTTAATTGTTCGCATAGACTCAATGAGGCCCACATAGCCAGCTCTTAGTGCCATAGTCAAAGCCTTATTGTTTGATGGTCAAAGAAAGTTTAAATCTTCACCTCTGATTGAATCAATCCAAATTATTGTATGAATAAAGACATGCATTCACACTGCGCCTAGTGCGAACCAACCACTTTTTTTTTAGGATGGGCAAACTAATTATCAAAATATCAAACAAAATTTTTTATTATCATTTATTAATTTTAAAATTAATATTAAATTTATTATCATTTTCATCATATAAATTATAATTATATATATATATATATATATATATATATATATATATATAAATATTTTATAAAGAATATTTTATAATTAAAAAGCATAAACATATAAATTTAAATAAAAATATAATTATAATATAAAAGTTCTAAAAATAAATTATATTACCTAAAACTAATAAGAATATAAATATAATTAATAATAATAATAATAAATAATATGTTAAAATGTAATGCTACTAATTGGTGTAATTTTTTAAAAAATTTAATAGTAGCCCATTATCCATTCATACTTTTTTATATTTAATAGTATAACACACTCTTTAGTCTCACATTGCTTAGGAATGTTAAATTACTTTTTTTTATAGGGAACTAAAGACAACATTCTATTGTTATGTATAGTTATAGGAGTTGTTAAGTTTTAAATATTGATCAAAATATTTAATAAAATATAATTTTATATATTATTATGATCTAAATGAATAAATTATTAGTAATAAAAATAATTAAACTTAAGATAAATAATTATTTAAATAATTTTAAATAAAGATAAATTTTAACTAATAAAATGAAAAAAAAATTTGTTTTTTATTGGACAAGACCTTTTATTAGGATGGGCAAAAAATTTTTTTAAAAAAATAAATTATAATAAAAAAAAAAATTTGAGGTGCCCAACCTCACCAATGGGTGGATCCGCCCATGCTTGCAGCCACCTCCTTATCCTTGGTAAAAGACCCAAGGCAACCTTATCAACTCTAAAAGCTAAATCGAGAATGGGAGAGTAGGAGCATATATTGGAAGTTCTTGATATATTCTCTCGGGACAAACCAAAAAGGGAGGGATGCCAACTTCTTACAGTTGCAAATTTAGGGGCTTTTTGGTAGGGGATTTCAAGCAGGATTTAAGTGGGATTTATCACAAATCCTGTCAAACAGCAAAAAATGCATGGATGACTATGACTTCTTAAATTTCGTTTTAACTCCTTTCCGACGTAAATATCGGATTTACTAAATGCGCCAGAAACGCACGAAGGGGGGATAAAGAAAAGGAACCAGTTCGAAGGCTTCACCTGCAAGTGCAAGTAGCGAATTCCTCGCCTTTTCTTCGAGGGCTTCTGGTGGGAGCGGAAGGGGGTATGAGGATTTCGGACGTACCACAGCTGGCACAAGAATATCTCTTCTCCGCTGTCCCGTCGAAGCCTTCAGAAGCAAGCTTGTATCACGATTTCTTGCACCAGAATCATCTTCGAAGTTACAGCTGTAAAAAAAATTCGGTCTCAAATAGCTCATGTCTAGCTCTTTCATTAAGGGGCTTTTAGTTTGAAAATTTTGAAATATAGTGTAAAATAAATATAGAATTTTAACTTTGTTGATATTTGACTTGAAGTAAAATAAATTTCTAAAGATATTTATTGTATTTTTTGTGTATTTAGAATTTGCCAAATACACCAATAGTACGCAGCCATTGCCACCCCGTCACGCCGCCGCCGTCACAATCGTCAGAGGCCAAAACATTCAAAATACTTTACATTACATTTTTTTACCAAACGAAAAAAGAAAGTCGTGAATTAAAAAACTCTCAACCAAACAACTATAAAGTAATCCTTTATATCAGATTCCTTTACATCATTCTTTTACACTACATTCCTTTTCATAATCAAATAGCCTAAGAGATTGTTTGGTTATCCATATTTAGAGTATAAATAAATAATATAAAATTTAACTTTTAAAGTATTTGATATAGTAAAAGTAAAATTTCAACATATTTGTTGTATATTTGAAATGCATTAGAATGATCATTTTTGTTTGAATTGCGATTTGGATGAATTCCAAATACATTATAAAGTGTTTTGATTCTCACCGCCGCCGCCGCCCACCTCCCACCACTACGCAATAGCGTGACCGTTGTCGCACGGGTCACCACCGCTAGTGGCCCGTAATCTCCCACACAGGTCGCCGCTACCATAATCTCAAAAATACTTTACATTATATTTATTTTATCAAAAAAGGAAAGAAATTCATATATGTGTAGAGTTTTCAACCAAATAAGTTAAAGTAATCCAAATACATTACATTCATTTTATAATGTATTTATTTTAAATTATATTCTTTTTTTCACACAACCAAACAACCCCTAAGTAAATTAAACAAGCCAACAGGAACAATAGCTCTCTCTCTCTCTATTTGAATTCGGATAAACTTTTTAACCGAATTAAAATTCTCCCTTCTCTATAATTTTTTCGATTATTATTTTTCTATTCATTTCGATAAATTCAAGCTTAATATGAATACTAAAATTTTTAATAAATTCAAATATGAATAAATAATTTTTGAACGAGCTAAATACGAACAAAAATTTAGCGAGGATTTTGGGCAAGGAGTAGTTAGAGGTGGATTGAAAATAAATAAATAAAATTATATTATTCTAAATAAATAAATAAACTTACATAAGTGACAAAAGCTAAATAGAAATTAACTTAATCGAATTAATACTACTTTTTAAATAAAATACCAAACAAATAATGTTATTTAATAAGTGTTGTAATTTATTGATTAATTTAACTATAATTTAATAAAACTAATCCATAAATATTAATAGAAATAAACCAATAAAATTAATTTAATTGAACTAGTATTAACTAACTTTAAATTGGCGTCATAGAACTTGTTGCCTAAATAGCTTAATAAACTACTATTGAATGATTAATTAAGATATTATTTTCTATTAATTAATTAATAATGCTATACTAATCAATGAATAATTAATTTGTTAATATTTAAATTAAAAGTGAATTATATCTAATAATGATTACTAATGAATATGCTTAGAAATAATTAAAATAAATTAATCTTAATAAGTATATAATTTATTAATATTATCAATATTATTATTATTATTATTATTATTATTATTATCATTATTATTATTTAAATCTTACTTGAATTAATAGTGCTAAATCTTAAAATAATTTGGCAAATGGTTCATAAAAATCTAATAAAATTTAATCTCTATCATGCCAAATAAATTTTAAGATTTAACTATCTTCTAATACAATAAATCATGCTTTATAGTAGGTACCAAATAATTCTTATCTATTTATAAGTCTAATATTTAAATTCTAGGAGTAACTCATTGGATTACTTTAGAATATATAAGCTGGCCTAATTAGATCCTTAGGGGCACCCTTAAGCCAAGTTGACCATGGATTTACTCCAAAATACAAGCTTAAAAGCGACTAAACAAAAATATTACGATAGCATGAGGATTCTTTGGACATCAAAAGAAGAAAAATAAAAGAAAATTCGTAATATTAGCCAATTAGCATCGTAGAAAGCCTTTAATTGAAGAGAGGAAGTGTAATAGAATAAACCTTATTCTGTAGATTTAAGTAGTTCTATGAAAACTGGATTAGATCGGTCAATGGACTTCACATTGAATCAGGGAGAACCGTTCATGGTTAAACTGATAGACTGGTCCCCATTTTTAGAAACTGTCTGATTCAATAAATTCTCTCTTAATCATTATTTTATATTATTTAATCAACTAATTAAAATTTTTAGTAAACTTTATATTAAATTTTAATAATATTTTTTAACTTTTTAAATTTAACTATTTTTTTATTTTTTAAATGAATTCTAAAAATCTTATTTTATTAATATGAATGTAAATAAATTAATTTATAATATAACCATCATGCAACCACTCACATAGTTTACAAAGTTATGCTCTTTTTTGTAAATAAAGAGTGCAACACAAATAACTAAATAGTGTAACTATATTTTAATTTTAAGAATAGTAAAGATATTGAGATATAAGAATATAATAATAACATTTAAATTTTAAATTCTATATTTTTAATCCAAACTATTTTTTTATACATTATATTTTATTATATTTTATACTTATATTCATAAACTTATTTAATAAATTTTTAGATATATTTAATATACTCATCTAAATTTATAACATACAAATAATTATATCTTAATGAATTTTATACCAATCTTTAAATTTATAATTAGTAGAAATATTATTTATGTATTTTTTATTTATTTTGTATTATATATTTATCATATATTTAAATTCATGTATCATTTAATTAAATCAATATTTAATTATTTTAATATTTATTATATTATCTGATTCAACTCTAGTCGAACCACTTGAGGTTTCCCAAATCTTTAAGTTGAACTTATTTATGAAGTAATAATTTAAATTATTTATTATAGATGAAGAGGCCCAGTGATGATAATGTCATCCACATAGACTAACAAAGTGATAAAAGTAGGACCCAAGCTTATGTTAATAGAGAATAATTTGATTTGAAATATTTGAATACAAGGTGAATTATTATATAGAGGAATTATTATTTTATTTTTTAAAAATAATTTATAAATTATTAACTTATATATTATCTTATAATGATTATAGTTTTATTAGATTAATTAGTAGATATGCTAAATAAAAATTAACTTAATTAAATTAATACTATTTTTAAGTAAATTTCCAAACAATTAATGTTATTTAATAAGTTTTGTAAATTATTAATTAATTTAATTAGAATTTAATAAAACTAATTCATTAATATTAATATAAATAAATTGAATAAATATTAACTTTAAATTGATGTTATAGACATTGCCGCTTAAACAGCTTAGTAAATTACTATTGAATGAATAATTGCGGTATTATTTTCTTCTAATTAATTAATAATGTTATATTTATCAATAAATAATTAATTTATTAATATTCAAAATAATAGTTAATTAGATATGATAATGATTAATAAATAATTGAAAATAAATTAATCTGAGTAATTATATCATTAACTATTATTATTATTATTATTATTATTATTTTATTATTATTATTTATATCTTATTTGAACTAATAGTCTTAAATCCTAAAAAAATTGCCAAAAGGTTCATAAGAACTTAATAAAATTTAATCTCTATAATTTCAAATAAATTTTAAAATTTAACTGCCTTCGAATTTGATAAATCATGATTTTTAGTATGTACCATATAATTTTTTTTCTATTTACATACCTAATAATTAAATTTTGATATTTAAATTCAAGCAGTTTTTAAATATAGTAAATACAATTTGTGAATTATAATCCCTCAAGTATGGTTCTGAATGCCTTGAACACCCAATTTGGTTATGAGGCATAATAAGGTGGGTTGAGATAATTGTTCGGTAACAAAATTTATTAGCTGATGATCTAAGCATAGTGCCATATGATATATTTTTTTCTTTATTTCTTTTCTTCCTTTACTTTTTTTCTTACAAACATAAGAGGTATATGATAGCATGCTTGTTAAATCCATATGCTATTTTATCTCAAACAAAGTGACAATTAATCTCACTATGCTTGGTTTGTTCGTGAAAGGTAAAATTTGTAATCATCTAGGGTAGATTTGTTATCACAAAATACTAATGCTGTGGAAGAAGTGGGAATTTCAGAAAACTGCAATAAATAAGTTAACAAAATTAGTTCATTTACAATGATAACTAATGCACCATATTCGGCTTCAACGAATGACAATGAGAGCTACTTCATTGTGATCCATGAGATAAATGATTCTCCTAGGAATATGCAAAAAAAACTAATAATAAATTTTGGGTGACTATATACGCAAAAGCCTACTAGCATTGGAGAAAGCCTTTAATTGAAGAAAGGATGTGGTAGAATAGAATAAACATTATGCCGATAGATTTAAGATAATATAAAAGTAATGTGTAGTTGTGATATGAGGTGTCCTTACGTGTGTCATAAATTAGCTTAGAACAACAAAAGTAATGTCTGGTCGAGATAATGTAAGATAAATCAAGTGTCATATTAGACAAATATTGGGAAAAGTCATGAAAAGGTCATCATCAATACCATTGAGTTAATTTCAGAAGATCCATGGGAGTGTGTTTGGGTTTACTAGCTAAGAACCCTTTGTATTCAAGGAGTCAAAGAGTATAATGCCATTGTGAAATAAAGATAATGGTCTAATCAACCAATATATAGGTCAAGAAAATACTTGAGGTCTCCCAAACCTTTAAATTAAAATTGTTTATGATGTAATATTTTAAATTGTTTGTTGTAGATGAAGAGGCGCACATAGATTAACAAAGTGACAAAAGTAAGGCTCAAGCCTATGATAAATAGAGAACCATTTGATTTGAATTGTTTGAATCAAGGTGAAGAAGGGAGCATGAGAACTTAGCATACCATTAGTGAAAGGCCTACTTTAGCCCATACATAAATTTATGAATTTGCAAATAGGTTCATCATGTTTGATGTAATACTCCTATTTTCTGATCTATCCCAAGGGAAAGTCAAGATAATAGATCTCTATGCAAAAGGTGTTATTAACATCTAATTGTGTGTGATAGTCTATTTCAATGGCATGAGGATTCTTTTGAACATCAAAAGAAGAAGATTTAAAGAGAAACCATTTTGAAGAAAGAGGAAGAAAAGGGATAGCAAACTTTTCCCTATTTTATTTCCTTTTCCTAACTATTACAAGAGCAATTCTAGAGATTATATACAAAATAATATTCAATGGAAAAGGCCATATGGAGTACAAGAAGAGCAGAATAACTTAAACTTAGTTTAATCCATAGTAACAACAATATGTTGATCATAATAAATAAATGAAGAAGGAGAGCTCCATACACGTGCTGATGATACTATAGCCACTTATTAGGCACCACACCACGAGTTGTCATCCTTAAGAACCCAACCTAGACATTTCCTACCTCATTTTCTTAGCCAATTGCTTCAAAGAAGTTATGCAAGCCTTGGTTTGAACCTTAGTTCAATTAAAGATGTCGAAGGTAAAGACATTGTTAGATCAAAAAGTCAAGATCAAACAATTATGTGTAAACTACATATATAATGTTACCTATTTTGCACATTGATCTTATACTGTGCATAGTCCCTAATATAGTGTTCAATCAAAAGTTATCATGCAAACGGACCCAATCTAATATGTGGTCTAATTAAACAAATTGATTTAAAGAGAATTTCAATTAATTGATAGAAAATAAAAAAATCATTAAAATGTACAAATACCTTAATTTTTAGTATAAAATTTGTTAGGTTTCAAAGAGTTTCTCCAATTTTTTTATAAATATAAAACAATAAGGTTTATATGATTAACACTTTATATAATTTTAAATTAAAATTTTTAAGTTTAAAATATCAAAAATAATATTTAAAAATATTAAAAATTTAATTATTATTTAAAATATTTAATTAGATAAAGTTACTATGATTGTTTTTTAATAATTAATGTATTGATAATTAAATTATTTTATTAAGTATTTAATATTCCATTTATTATAATATTGCTGGATTGTTAAGTAACTTAATTAGTAATTCATTATCTAAATACAAGCATGCATATTTTAAAATAATAATGATATTTTGTTGTATTACTCAAATATGTTTTTTACTTTTCTTAGTTATTCAGCATTAAATTTAATATTGAAAAATATAATTCTTTAAACTAATTTAAATAAAATATTCGATTTGTTACAATCATTTTTAATATAATTTATGTTCGGCTACATTTAAATTAAAACTTCTTATGTATTTTTAATATTAAAATTGTTATTTTAATATTACTAACTAACGAGATTAATTTTAAAATCAAATTGCTTCACATTTTATTTGATATTAGAAAAATGATTGTTTTGTGAATTATTTATGTTAAAGTACAAAATGTTTTATCTGCTATCATAGATGTGTTATGTTTTATGCATTGTTAACCACCTCTATTAGGAAAAAATTATATTTGCCAAAAAAATATTTGTACCTTCTTTTTATAAAATTGGAAAAACAACGATTTAAAAAAATATATATTCGTATCATTTGCATCATATGTTTAAGAAAATAGATGTTCTTACCACTAATAGATACTCCCTTTTTGCTTCTTTATTACTTTATTACTCTATATTGATTACTCTATGATGCTCCATGATTGACATTATCTAGCTTATGTGTGATGATGATTAGAATATTAGGATTGCACATCATTAATTTATAAGTTAGAATTATTCAAAACGAAAATACACCAAGCCTATGATTCCAACGGGAGTAGTGACAAAGAAATTTGGTTCATCATGTTAGACATAGATATATACTATACCAACTATTAATTTTGTTGATACACATATTATATCAAGACCATATAAGTTTGTGGGATCCAAAATTCCACACCTCTATGTGATGAAGAGTTTGTTAAAGTGTCGATGTAATTTTCAGAAGGCAGATGGAATAATAGATAAGACACTACCCAGAGATTTCATCCTCATTTTTCGAGGACTTTAGATCTGGCTCCAAGTTTCCTATAGGCGCAAGCACCTATAGTTTATTGCCCCTCCCAATACTGAGAGAGCACTTTCGATTAAAATTAGTCGATAAATCACTAAATAGGGAAATGTATAGCAGGTTAGTGGAGTGAGTTTAGAATGCTATGAGATTTATTATTTAATTTAAAGCTTTTGTTGAACGATGACGCCCATCTAGATCCCATGGTTATCATCCAGTGCCACCTGGTCTGCTAAGTCAAAGGAGGTAGTCGACCCAACCTGACTGAAGGATCCTTGTCAGCAACCATGGGTTACGTCATCCAATGTATCCTTGTAGACTTTGGGTGGAGTTTGTCTAAAGGGGGATCAGAGAAAATTTCTAAATAAGTTGTCCTTTTCAAATTTGGTGAGGAAAAAAGACAAAACTTATAGAAATTCTTCTTTTAGGATGCCACATATATCCAAGATGTGCTTATTCAGTGATGTACATCATCAAAAAAATAGTGTACCAACTCAAGAGATAGAAGTCACTACCCTTTAATAGACCTAATCACCTCAATAAGGACTCCTAAGGATGATGGGTCTGTATATATACTAGAGATTATTCCACTACTTTACATGAAAAAGAAAAGCATGATTTATTTTAAACTAGGTTCGTTAAGTTTCCTCAGGGCAAGCCCCATAATTACACATCCTAAGGAATGGATTCCTTAGGAAAACTCTCGATTAAGGTAAATGATCATTGTCTTTGGAGATTTTAATATGATGGACTATCAATTGATTGGTTTATTTTGAAGATCAAATGGGATTGATCAAAGAGAGAGAGAGTTAATATTGAAGCCAAAAGAAGATAAGTAGGAGATGCCTACGATGCTAGAAACCTAGCAATCTCAAACTATCCTAGTTAGGCTTTACATTTTTAAATTGATTTAAATTTTTTAAATTGAATTTTCATTGAAAATTTAGGACTTATGATTTTTTAACAAAAGATTAAGGAAATGCCAAAGAGGTGAGGAATTATGTTTATAGCCCATAAAGGGGAGAAGCAACCTCAAAACCTAAATCTAAGGAGCTTCGAGGGCCGAACACAAATCTAAGATGAAAAATGGGTAATGGTTTACCTCCATAAGAGAATAAACCACCGAATGGACTTACAAACCGTCTGGGGTGGCCACCAACTAACTTTCCGATTTTAAATACATGTAGGCAAGTCATTATGCTTATACAAGATAGCTAGGCTATTATTTATTTATAAAGAGACTAAGTCCTTAAACTCACTCCCTAAAGAAACTAGATCATGTAAAAGGACATGCTTCAAATGACCAAAATCTAATACAATTCAAATTTTATTTTATTTTTTGGACAATTATTTTGACTGACTAATAGGATTCATATGACTAATGCATGAAAAATAAAGTTATAAAAAATTAGCGAAGGAGGAGGTGAGTTTATGGCTCTAAAAGGTCAAGCTAAGTTTTTCTTACAAAGGTGGAAGCCCTATCAATAGTGAAATAAGATGTATTTGTGCATGATATTGTAAAAAGAAATACATCCTTAACGGGTTGCTAATACTTTTATCTTGATTTTAAACTTAAGTTTTAGGTGAGGTTATGAGTTGTTTAATTTTTTATATTGAGTTGTTAAGGGGTAAAAGAATTATTTTTCCTAAAGTGCCTAATCCACATCCAGACATATATAAAACAAGGAAGAAACAAAAAAAAGCATGCCACTTAATGCAAAGCTAAACAAATCATCAATCAATTTATAAAGCTAATCGTAAAAAGAATAAAAGGCCGTTGTGTCACCACCGCACAAATCCAAAAATATCAAATTGGGTAGCCGAGCTCTACCTTTATACAACTTCATTACAAATGAATTAAATTACAATTAAGCAAAGGAATTCATTGTTATGGGGTCTTCATGCTTTATTTTTCTTTCTTCTACTATTCTTCTTTCTTCTTTGGTTCCTCCTTTTGGATGGTTGGAAGGTTCAATGCTTCACATGGTGCATAAGATAGGATCTTATGACCAATTCTCATCCTAATCCCCATAACAATCATTCCAAAATCCTAATTGCACAAATTTACATGAAAAGGAAAAGTGGAAATCTAACTAACACTTGCAAAAAAAAAAGGTTAGCTAAAACAAACCACACAAATCCCAAGCATATATATTGGACTTATGACCCCACACATGGGTGACTAAGTCCACCTAGCCTATTGGATTATGCTTAGGGGTATAAAACACCTGCAAGTAAAAGTATTTAAATTTTTTATTTGTGATAGCACCCTTAAGCACAAACAAAAGAATAGTTAGACTAAGAGCATCCTACTATTCATTCTATGAGCATACACCTAATATACAAAAATATATATCACAAAAAAATATCAAACCATACACCCCTAACCTAAAGCTAGAAGTGGTGACTTAGGCTAATGTGTGCTTTGAAGGTTTGTGTGGCATGCTTAGCTATGGCTTTAGTTTCAAATTTTCTAAGTGTGAAATAATGTTCAACTTAGAGGAGGGTTTTATTTAAGTTTTTTAATTATTTTAGGTTGATTTTATTTCATGTTTTGATTTGGTTCAAGTGAATCCTACAATTAATTACTAATTTATGAAGAGAGGGAAAGAGAATAAAACTTCTCTTTTCTTCCCAAACCTTAGTAATTTCTAAAGTAGATTCGCATTTTAATTTTATTTAGGTGAATGTTTTGATTAAATCTTTTAATTAATCCTAAGTTTAAATGAACTCTAAACAAACCAATTCAAAAAGAAAGGTATTTTAAGATTAAATAAAATGAATCAAAATTCACATAACACACATTACTTCTTTTCTTTCCCAACATCTACAAAATGCATATGGATGGATCCTAAGCATGTCTATACATAGAAATGAAAATATTTAACACACTTTATGACTCATGCTAAGTAATTCATTTAGGAAAATTTAGAAGTTGAAAATGCATGATTTTTCTTAAGTAGAAAGGGGTTTCCTTATCCAAAGTTTCACATACACACATGAAAGTAAGAAAGGCATAAGTGAGTACGTGTTATTATTAACCAGGTGTAAGGTACAAGACCTAATTAGGCTACTTAAAGTCTCAACCTGGGTTGTCCGACTAATATACCACTTTCCTTAAATACAAACATATTATAAAAAGAAATGAAATAGAAAAGGAGAATGCAAAAGTTGTATTAATGGATTCATTTTGCTTATGCAATTTATGTATGCAAGTAACCCTTCTTAAGTGGTAGCATAAAGATAAATAGGATATGTAATTAGGTAAGTGTTAGGTCCTTTTCAAATGGACCATATATCTTACCAAATTCTCATTCAAAACTATAGCAACATAAGAGAGAAAGGAAACCTATGCTAAGCATACATTTATAATCTTTCACATGCAAGCTCATAATTAAAATATAAGTAGCATACTTTCAGATTTGATATTTGATTTATATGTTTTGAAAGTAATTTGAATTTAGTAGTGATAATAGCCACTCATATTTCTACTTTAGCCAACACATGCAAATTTGACATAAAGTAAACAATTTCATTTTTTTTTTTTTTGAAATTTGAATTTAAAAATAATGCATGAAATCACATGACATACAAATTTTACTTGTTGGGGAAAGATTCAAAGCAATAAAAGCATGTAAACATATTCACTTCACTTAAATCCTAAAAACATTCTTATGTAATAAGAAAGTTTAAAATAAATCAAAATGAATTCAATGTGATTTTGTTTAGTTTGAAGTTTGATTTAATTATAGAAAGTTGAGTTGAGTTTGCTGTTCCTAACCCATTCCCATATATGTTTGATATTTTTGTTTACTTTTTATATAATTAGATCCATTTTATGTATTAATTAGGTTAAGATATGAATTAACTTAATTAACCATTACCTACACCACCTTAGAATAATTAACCAAATAATTATGAGTCAATGAGATGACAAAAATGACAAGAAATTTAAATTTGTAATGCAAATAAGAAAAAGGCCTAATGCAATTTGGCTCATAATTAATTAAGCTAAAGGGATTTAGCTTAAGTAATTTTAAAACACCCTTTCATACATATGAATTGAGTTTTGATTTCCTTAATTAAACTTAGGCTATTAAACACCTAAGCATCTACCCAAAGTAGATTGATTAAGTTCTGAAACTTTTTAAAAATTTTAGAAATTAATTAAGGGGATAATTAATTTAATTAAGATGAGATTAAGGAGAGAAAAGGGGTTTAGGGAATAGCTTAAGAGAAATGCTTCAAAATTATTTCCTAAACCTCCTATCTACTGAATCGACCTTAATCAACCCTAATCATGGATTAAAATCACTAATCATACCTAATTATGCTTAATTACATGGGTAATTAAGAAATCCATATGCAATTCTTCTAATTAAGCCTTCAATAAATCCCAAGGTAATTAGTAAAATGAAGTTTTCAATAAAACCCAAAATCAGAGAAAATTATAATTCAAAACCCATTGAAATTAATTTTAAAATATTTTAGGTTGAATTATCTTTCCATAAGATTTTATTTCATATTTTTTGAATTTTAAGAGAGTTATGAATTTTAGAAGATACCTAGATTAATTAGAATTAATTAAAGCATTTTAACTAATCCTCTCCACGTGCGCTATACGTGGTCACGATTTACGCCATAATGCAATGAGTCGCTCGATTGTCAAATCCAAAAAAGGCCGATGGGATTAATTGATCCGTCCATGAAAGATCTCCTGATTTTAAAAGGATATATAAAATTCTAAATGTGGGAATTATCTCGTCCATCCAAAATGGATGGACGATCGAGATCTCTTCCCCTTGATCAACAAAGATTGATGTAGATCCAAGCTGAGATTCAAACCAAATTCAAACCTTTAATCCACTAAGGGATAGAGTGTGAACCTTCCACTAGGGAAGCAAGTTTAAGTCATCCACAAGGAAATGAGAGGTTGATTTGATTTGAGTCTCATGGAGGAGAAAAAGATTTGATTTCATTTCGTTGGGGAAGAGGGTTGAATTTGTTTCAATTTTTGTTATGTTTGAATTTTGAGATGAATAATTTGGTTTGTGATGGACGCACTAAGTAGAGCCAATGAGGCCAAGACCTAATTTAGATTTACCAATCCAAAGGGATAGTCTGCTAAATATATAGTAGAACTAGCCAACCAAATGGATGCCTTAAAAGAATCGCATTTTAGGAAGTAGTAGTACTTTTGACCGACCTTAAAATTAAGGGCCATGGAATAGACCTAACTCAAATATAGTCAAGATTGATTTCATTTTTAGATTTGTTTATTTTGATTATGATGGATCTCATAGGTTTATGATGAACTACCGAGTAGGGCCATGGAAGCCTAGACCTAACTCGATTTTATCAATTCTAAGGGAGTAGTTTACCAACCACAAGGTGAAACTATCCATTAAGGGAAATGTCTTTTGGTATACAATGGTTAAGTTAGAAAGAAAGCATGAGGACCCACATCTTCCACAATCAAGGAACCACTAGGGTGATTGGTTGCTTTGGGCAATAAATCAGACCCGACCTGAGGCCGACTATTGAGTGAATGCCACTGGGGGACTTAGATCAGCTCAAAGATAGTCAAAATTGATTTTCATTTTTTAGATTTATTTTGATGGATTCGATTGGTTTGCAATTGATCAAACTGAGAAGGAGCTTATAGATAGGTGTCAATGGGTTGTCCCGACCCGAATAATTGACCGGTTGAGTTGACCACCCGATTTGGAAACGGGTCAAAACTTTAACCCGACCGATTCAAACCGATTGACCGAACGACGAACCCAATTTCGTCAATTTCGCCAATTTTGGGTTGATTTCGGTCAATTTTGAGCGGTCAAAACAGTCAATTTCGGTTGGAGAGTCAACCCGACCAAAAAAATTTTGGTCAATCAACCCAACCGAAAATTTTTGGGTCAACCAAACGCGATTTTTTGAGTCGGTGTGAAGTTATCGAAGTGGGTCAATTTTTGACACCCCTACTTATAGGCTCAGGCATATTTGATTCATCAACCATTAATGTGAGAGCTATCCGACCAAAGGAGTGTCATTCGGTTTGCAATAATCGATTGAAGGGAAGAAAGCTCAGGGACTCACATCTTCCACTGGAAAGAAAAGATCACTGGGGTGATCGGTTACTCCAGGCAACAAATCAAATCCGACCTAAGGAATAAGATAAAATACATATCTAATAGCTAGGATGACACCAATGAGGATGTCAAGTAAGAAGCAAATATTTTGTCTGGTTAAAGGAAAACAGGCATAAAGATACTCACATATTGCTATATATATATATATATATATAGATATATATATATATATATATATATATATATATATATATATATATATATATATATATATATATATATATATATATATATATATATATATATATAAGAGCAACAAGAGAAATGTAGCAATGCATGTAGTCAACCTATTTGGTGAACTCCATAACCCAAGTGCTAAAAATATGTAGATGTCTTTGAAATTAGAAACCGCCTTCTTTGCTAATGATTTAAACTCTTCCCACGTCTCTCTTTTCCTTCAACGAAGTGAACTAACATGATGAGATCGAGATTACAAATATATTGTGCTAGCACAGCTTGTTTGGGCTCCACCGGAAGAATGCTCTCCTACAATAACCTTACCATTTTCGTAGTGCCTTCCAACAATTCTTTAGCAAAATCAAAAGTTTTCATCGCTCCAATTATGAAGAATCCACTAGAAAATTTTGTAAAATTAGCTCCTTTTAATAAAAAAAATCTAATCTTGCTCATAAATTGACATGTAAATATGATAGAACTTATGATAGTAGCTTAAATTAATAATGAATATTAAATTTTGACATGAACTCTCAATTGACTATTAATAGATAAAGTTTTGATCTCAAGCTTTAGTCATCCGAGCAAGTTGTTTTCCTACTCAACTTAAAATTATTATATTTAGTGAAAATACATGATTACTTCATCTGTATGTCCCCGAGATGTTGTTCTTATTCGTTTTATTTAATTTTTTGTTTGAAATTGACTCGTGTTCAAATATATAGATAGAGTGTCGTGTTCATGAAAAAAATTGTTGGTGGTTTTTAGGCTCATGTTCGAAATTGGCTCGCTTTTATTTTTTAATAATATTTATTTTTCTTAATTTTCATTTAAAATTTAAAAAATTAAAAAAGTAAAAGAAATATTTATTGGAATATTAAACAAGAAAAAATTAAGTACTATTGGTAAAAAATTAAAACTAAAAGATATACAAAATAATGATATACAATCAAAATTTTATTTTTACAGTTAAAAAAATTTAGTTATATAGTAAAAAACTAGGTAATATTAAAAAAATCAAGTAAAAATTTAGTTAATTGAAACTAAATGATATACAATCAAAAATATTTTTTTTACACAAAATTGAATACAATTTAAAATGCTAACTCATATTATCACAATTTACAAATTTACAACTTACTAGAATAAATTTATCCTAAAATTTACATGATAATATACAAGTAACAATTTGATTCAAGAAAAGCTAACAAAATAGTGATATTATAATTTCCAAATTCCAATTTCCAAATCCAATCCAATCCATAGCTTAAAGCCTTCAAGTCTTCAAGCTTTCAAGCCTTGAACCAATCTTGAATCTTCAAAATAGTAATTTGCACTTCATGTAAACAAAACTAACAAGAAAATATGAAATAAATATAATGAATGGGCTCGAAAATTAAAATAAATAATCATTGATGTCAATAGCTTGGTGAATTATAAAACATTCAAAAATTGACAAAATGAAAGATTAATAATAATAAGTGTAGGAAAAAATGAAATGAACATTGAATAAGCTAAAATTAGAATGAGTGAGAAGGAAAAATGTAAAAAAAAACTTAGTACATAATATAATAACAAAGAACAATTAGAAATCACAAAAACTAAATTGAATGTTTGAAAATACATACAACCAACTATCAAGCTAAGTTTCATCTCATACATCTATTTAGTTTTCCATCATATTAATGTGTAATATCACAAGTGATATTACACATTAATAATTCTAGCATCTGTTCCAAATTGACCAAGTGTAGCATCTATTACACATTAATAATCGTCAGCAGCCCCCTAAACTCCAAATGTCATCAAGCCCAAGACAAACCAAACCTGAAGACAGAAACCAAGAATCACCCAAGAGTCAAGACATCATTCAGCAGCCCCCCAAACTCCAAAGGTCATCAAGCCAAAAGCACCTGAGATGGAAACCAAACCCGAAGATAGAAACCAAGCCAGAATCACCCAAGAGTCAAGACAATAGCCCCCCAAACTCCAAATGTCATCAAGCCCAAGACAGAAACCAAACCCAAGAAAAACCAAGCCAGAATCACCCAAGAGATAAGACAAAGATTCAGGCCCCAAACAAAGGTCATCAAACCAAAAGCACCTAAGATAAAACCAAACTCAAGATAGAAACCAAGCCAAAATCACCCAAGAGTCAAGAAAGATTCAAGAACCCAAAGGTCATCCAAAAGCACCTAAGCAAAAACTAAACCCAAGAAAAACCAAAAAATCACCCAAGAGTCAAGACAAATTTAAACTCCAAATGTCATCAAGCCCAAGACAAAACCAAACTTGAAGACAAATGCCATCAACACCAACACCGGTTAATAACAAACTCTTTCAAGGCTCATCTAATAAACAACCATATAACCAACTATGCTAATAAAGTCATCCTACAAGTGTCAACCACCAAATGTGAATAATCTCAAGCAAGATAGCCAACTATTAAGATGCCAAAAAATAATCTCAAACTGAACTAATGAAACATAAACATAATTATAGCCAACTATAGTTGCTAGTCAATACAACTACATATCCAAATTAAATAGCACAACTATATGTCCAAATTAAGCAGCGAAACTGTAAGTCCAAATTAAACAGTACAAATGTAAGTCAAAATTTAACATCATAAATGAAAATTAGATTGGAAAGAGTAAATGCAAGATGATTTATTGATGCTTAGTATCCATCTCCATTGTTAAACATTTTTCAGCAGTTTCACATAAAGATTCTCCTCCTCCATTAACTCTTATTGAAATAAAATTAGATAATGAGAGAATAAAATTTATCAGATATATTAAATAGATTGCTCTTAGTTGGAAATGTACCAAAGGATTTTTTTATGCTGAATACCTTTGATCCAACTACAAACAAGTGCATTGAATGTTTTGGAGATAAAGATCTCTGCAATCATCAAGAACTCTACCACCAAAGACTAAATGATTCGGATGCAACAAAGGGTTATGGGAATTGTTAAAATATCCTTAGCTATTTTGGATAAAATAGATACTTGAGAGTACTCATCTTCCACCATTCAAGAACATCAAACTGAATCATTATTGGACAAGTATAATCCCTCCAAATAAGTTTGCAAATCGATTTTGATAGAATAGAACCGTAAGCAACAATAAAATCAGAAATCCTAACATATAATCAAAATTTGATGAAAATGGCACATCAACCGCTTGTGAAGATCCACTAGAATTGAAGAGCTTGGAGTACTAGTATCAATAATATTGATAGATTTCCCAAATAACATTCTTAACACTCTTAATCTTGGATTCTACCTCCGAACTAGAGTATATTTTAGGAAATGTGAAAGTAATGAATTTCATTTTCAAACGTGGATATAAGACATCAATCGACATGAGTAAATTGCATTTTCCCGTATTTGTCAAATTTAATTTTCATAGCAGTGGTCATTTGCTTGATGAATTCATCTGACGAATTGCATTCTTCAATAAGTAGTTTCTTTACATGCATGATAGTATGCAGAAATATATTTGTAGTTGGATAAGAAGAACCCGAAATCATTTTTGTCACATTATGAAAAATAGAAAAAAACCTTCTAATCTGCTCATAGCTATACCACTCAATTTCAGAAGGTAACCACTTATAGTTGGAATCTCGAGCTGCATAATGAACGAACACATTGCGGTAAATAAAAGCAGACTCAAGCATTAAGTAAGTGGAGTTCCATCTTGTAGAACATCAATGCACAATCCCTTTGAAGTGGGGATCCCTAATTATTTTCCACTTCAACAAACTTATGTAACCGGGAGACTTTTAAGGTATTTTATTGTCTCCCGATTTTATGTGTTATTTGTTGTACCTCTTTCAAACCATCTTGAACCATTATATTCAAAATGTGAGCACAACATCTAACATGAAAGAAATGATCTTGAAAATGTAACTTTCCTCTAGATTGAAAATATATAGCAACTAATTTTATCTGATCTAGTATCAGCACCAAATCAGCTTAAAAATTGAAGAGTAAAATAATAGCCAGAAAGAAAATGAAAAATCAAACAGAGACAGCAATATATAGTAGCCATGCCAACAGAGACAGCAAAATAATAGCCAGACAGGACAAATGAGAATGAGAAGAGTAAAAGAAAATGAAAATTAGACAACCATATATATAGTATCCACACCAACAGACAAAGAAAATAATGGTGACAAACCGAGTAAGCACTTCAACCACTTCAAGCATTTCAATAACCTAGAGGGAATAACCAATCATCCACAACAAGCATAGCTGCATAAGGTGGAGAATATCCTACAGAGAATAACCGAATAAGCACTTCAAGCATTTCAATACCGTGACAAAGAACATATAGCATAGACATCAAGTGACTCAAGTCTACAAATGAAAAATCAGAGTCACAAATTGTAAAAACTTAAGAGCATTTCTCCTTTTAACATGAAACCGAAGTAAGAGGATTAGAGGAATTTCTATCTGTATAGATCATAGCATTGCAACTCGAAGCAAGAGTAATTGCTTGACATATCAACAAAAAAAACTACACATTAAAAATAAATATATAAATTGTGAGGGACAAGAGTTAAGAGAATGATATCACATGCAAAGTCGACCGAGTCCCAAGTAGAAGCTTGATAAGAAGAAGAAAATAATGTCCAGTACCAAACCCTAGAAAACTAGAGATCGCGTCCAGAGGTTCGGCTCTTACTTACAGATATTAGCATTGTAACTCGCAAGACTCACAACTCGCAAGACTCTTGCTAAGAAGAGTAGAAATCCCTGAATGCGAGAACACTGAGAAGAGAAGAAACTAGAAAGTGACGGAGGGACTTACAGGATTAGGGCAAAATTGCAAAGTCGAGAGAGACTCAAGAGAGACCGAGACGTCGTGTTTAGGTCGCACCGACGAGGAAGGTATATATCCTTGAATTGTTTTAAATCCTGAGATAAATTGCATGGCTATGATATTACCCTAAATATTACCTTACCGATTATCATAATTAAAAATATCCTTAAAATTGCAATTATAATTTATTTTAACTTATTTGATTTAAAATGTTATCAACTAATTTAATTATTAAATTAAATATAATTTTAAAAATATTTAATGACATAAATTATATTTTCAATAAAATTTTATATAATTAATTATAATTATTTATTTATTTCGAGCTAAATCGAGACAAACACGATCGAACAAAGGATTGTTCATGTCGTTATAAATCGACTTGAAAAGTTTATTCGTGTTGCTCGCTTAACGAACGAGCGAACACGAGTGTCGAAATAACGAGCTTTTTTGACTCTAATCAAGATATGTCATAAAAATTTCATTTAATTATGTATAAATCTCGTAACTTATATATAAAAAAAATTTTGAATTAAATTTTGGACTATTTGAATTCTAAATTTAGCAAATATATAAATAAAATGAATGTTTTGATAAGATGAGTCTAATAATAATAAAAGCATTTATAGTAAAAATAATGTGATATTAATTGAACCAAATTTTTTGAAATTTTAAATAAGCTTGCAAAAGGCTTAAAATAGTTTTAACCAAGGTGAAAACCGGACATGGAACTAGAGAGAGAGGTTTAAGGTTCAAAGGTTCGAGGTTGAAATCGGTTAAACTTGATTATTTAATTAATATTAAATTTATTAAATATTAATTTAATTAAATGATAAAATAATATAAATATATAAGAATAAATAAATAAAATATATATATAAATAATATTTTTAATAATTATTAATTTTAAGATTGATATAAAGTTTAATAAGATATAATTATATCTATATTATAAATATAATTATGTATATATTAAATATATTTAAAATCTTAAAAATGATAATATGAATTTATAAATACAAATATAATTTATCAAAAGAATATAATTTATTAAAATTATAGTTTATAATAAAAATAAAAAAATTAGAATAAAAAAATATTTTAAAAGCCTTGTCAAATATAAATAATATATAAAATATTTAAGCATATTATTATAATTCATGACATATGTATATTAAAAAGATTTAAAATTTAAAAATTTTGATAATGTAAGTTTTTGAATATAAATATAATTTATAATCTAGAAATATAAGATTACAATATAAAAAAAGTATATTAAAAAATTTATAAAATATTTATAAAATAATATAATGAATTATATTCTTAAAAATATATATTATAAATTATAATTTATAAATAAAATATAAAGTTAATAATTAAAATATTATTTTTTTATTTTTATATTTTAAATCCCATTTGATATTACTAGAGCTCAGATCATATAATTCAAAATTCAATCATAAAGTCAAAAGTTTCTCCATATTCAACTATTTTAGTCCCACATCATAAAGAGAAGAAGGTGTTGTACTATTTATTGAAAAATAGAGCTCCTCAAAATGAGCATGTAATATATTTAAGCATATTAATATAATTCATGACATATGCATATTAATAAGATTTAAAATTCAAAACTTTTGGTAATGTATGTTTATGAATATAAATATAATTTATAATATAGAAATATAAGATTACAATATTAAAAAAAGTATATTAAATAATTTATAGAATATTTATAAAATAATATTATTTAGTCTCACATCATAAAGAGAAGATGGTGTTGTACTATTTATATTGAAAAGTAGAGCTCTTAAAAATAAGTTTGTGATATATTTAGAATAATTTGATGGACATATTATTTATTTAATTCAAGCACATTTATAATTATAAAATTAGTTTTAAAATTATATAATTTCATCAAAAAATATTTTAAAAATATATTTCATTAAATTTAATATTTAAATATAATATTTATAAAATTTAATTAAACTGATCCGATCCAATTTTTAAAACATTGGTTTTAACAAAGCTTCTTTATGCACTCCTTAATCTCTTGATTAACCCAATTTGGGAAGGTATAAAGACCTTAGGAAGAAAAGGATTAACAAAGCTTCTTTATGCACTCCTTAATCTCTTGATTAACCCAATTTGGGAAGGTATAAAGACCTTAGGAAGAAAAGGAATAGTTCTTCCTAGAGACTTAGAAGACTTCAGGGAGTGAAAACAAGAAACAGTGGTTTTATTTTTTATTTTATTATTATTATTTTTTTCTCTATCATGCAAAGTAGAATGGAAGCTTTTTGTATAGAACTTGGATTTCAACAAAACCTTGGTAAACCTATGGTTAGTCATACTTAGATCGCTTAGCTATTATCTGGTGGAATCAATGGCTAGGGAGTTGATTAATATCATTTAACAAAGCAAAGTGTATTGCATCCCTATTTAGAAAATTCAAATTGATTAAGTACATTTAAAGTTATTCTTTTACTTACCTAACTTTATTTAAGTTTTGCTACTATAACATGGTTAACCATGGTGAATGGTTTATAATGGGAGTGATTAAAGCCAATATAGACTAAAATTGAGTAATTTTATAATGATTAATTATACTCTTGGTTAGTTTCAAACAATTTCCAAATGTATCCTATTTAGACACATTGAAACATTGGACTTAATTAATTGAAATAAAGGGTTCAAATGAGTTGAACAAAAGTGTGGTTGTATTTCTAATATCCTTTCATGGGTTTGATTTAATTTGAGTATTTGGTTAGACAAATTTATTTTAGAAAGTAAATGTTGGGGTTTATGCTTGGATTTGAAATATTTGACCAACGTTGGCTAAACCCATTGTCAACAATGATGGGATTTGGTTAAAATCATACTTAGAATATTATAATGAAGCTCAACTCCAATTAATTAGATCATTCATAGTGATTAACCCTATTTTAACTCATTTGACCTATTTTGGTTAAATAATGAGTTAAATTGAGTCATACTGTCAATTAAAGTCAATTGACCGAACTATATGATCAAGTAAGAATACAAATATATATTCTATGAGAAACATTTTATCATTACTTTTGGCTCATTTATTTTAATAAATTATGTATTTGATCACATTGGGTTATTTAAGATTAATTTGGTCAACTTAGGTTCAACTAACACATTCTCCCATATTTAACAAGTTTTTATTAACCTAGGCACATCCTAATAAACTCTTAGGTTCATGTAAACAAAATGAAGAGAGGGCCTATAGAATTGAGCTTTCTACTAACTTTAATGTTTAGCTTATAGTTGAGATTCTATTATTTTCTTTCAATTCAACATGAACCAAATTCTATTTATGTTAACCCCATGAGTCTTCACATAAAATTCTATTAGTAATGTCATCATTTATAGTAGTGAATATCATTTTAAGCAATGTTCATTAGTGATAACTTGATTTATTACTCATCTTGTAGGTATATGGACATAAGATATCTCTTGTTGAACATCTTAAAAGGTTTCAACTTTGCTTTAAAAAATCCATTTAATTTTGGCTTGTGTATAAGAAGTGAATAAGATAGTTGATGAAAATTATTGAGAAGCAAATGACTTTAAAAAGAAATATTAGTATCATGAATGTGGTTGTTTTAAATGCCATTTGGTGTGAATGCTTTCTGAGATAGGTTAAAATATTAGAAGCGAGATACCAATCTAAATGAATTAATAATGTAAATTAAAATTAAGTTTTCATGAATGCTATTATATAATAAGCACATGTAATCAATAAAATCATATGTTAATTTTAGCATCTTAATTTCATATGTAAATATAAGGATGAATAATATATATGTCTAATGTGACTATATAATATATATATATATATATATATATATATATATATATATTATATATATATATATATAATATCGTGACAATTTGATAACCTCCTAGTAATTGAACAATACAATAAGTTATTATATGTACATGTTTAAGTTTTCATCATCATTTTTTTTAATTTATCATTTTATTAATTGCATCTTATCTTAATTATCATGATGACTTTAAGAAAATGTACACTCCATTATATAGAACAAGTTAATATTTACTGGACATCACACGGATTTACTTAATCTAGATAGAGTGAAAGTCAAAAAAAATCTTATTGTCAAAAAGAAGAAAAAAACAAAGAAAAGTTTGGCTCAATTTTTTTTTTAACAATACCTTTTTATTAGATGTAATAGTGATATATGTATGTTAGTTTATTTTGTAGGTTTGGGTGGGTGACTTAACAATTATGAGAGATATATCAATAAGATGATTAATATCGAATGCATGTAAAAATAAAAGATTAATCTTTTATTGAAAGCTAAATAAGATTATGTTCTTTGTATATTAATGATAGTGGCTCTTGTGCATTAACTATACTTCTACTTTAACATGTGTTCATTTATTAACATATTAGGTTTTTTTACTTTTAATATTTCACCCCTAATAGCTAGTAGATAGTAGAAATTTCATAAGGAAGAATGGAAAAAAGATGTCTTGTTATTTTGTGGAAAATTTAAAAACCTTACGATGAAATAGATATCTAATAGTCATGATAATGCTAATGAGGATGATGAGTTTAACAACAAACAACAAGAAAAAAATTTTACACATGAAGGATGTGGAAAATAAACATAAAGATACTACTCATTTTTCTTGAATATTTATTTTAGATGCAACCACACACTAGGCAAGAGAAACAAGAGAATTGTAGCATGCAATGAAACACAAACACTAAGCTAGAGAAACAAGAGAAATGCATCAATGCATGGTCAAACATAACATATAAATAACATATATATATATATGAATATATTCTTCATAATAGTTCACCTACTTGGTGAATTCCATAACCCAAGTGCCTGCAAATATATAAATGGCTCTAAAACCAGAGAAACCAGCCTCCTTTGCCAATGATTTATACTCTTTCCACGTCCTCTCTTTTCCTCCAAGGAAGTGACTCATCATGATGACATCAAGATTATAGACAAACTTTGCTGCCACATCTTGCTCAAGCTCGTCTGGAAGAATACACTCAACTACAATCACCTTCCCATTTTCACGTAGCACCTTCCAACAATTCTTCAACAATTTCAAACAATATTCATCGTTCCAATCATGAAGAATCTAATCATGCTCATAAATTGACATATAAATATAATGGGATTATGATAGTAGCGTAACATAGTAAATGGTGTTAAATTCTGACATAAATTATTAATTGAACTCATGACTAATCTAGTTACTATTACATGCAATGTAATGAGTTGCACAATAAATTGATTTTTTTATAGCTTGAAAAATCAAGCTTATCATATGACTTAATTATAACCTCTATAAGAGTTGATATCATAGGACTAAGTTGGACCAACAAATTAGACTTATATATCAAATATGTAAAAGTTTGTATTTTATATGATCGGTTAAATTCTAACATAAAATAGCCTAAGTTATTTTGAGATAAATGCATTGGGTTGTAAAATGCTTGATATAAACTTTGATGTTTGAAGCAAATTAACAAATGTGGGTAAAAAGTGCATAAGATATTTTCATCATTTTTGTCAATATGTGAATAACAACCACAAAAATATATAATATATACTGAAGGAAGGTAATGAAATATCTATTTGGTGTAGAAAATGATAAGCTTATAAGATGTGAATCTTCTTATAAGTTATGACCCAATACTAATCCCATCGGACAAATTGTTTTTTCTACTCAACTTAAAATATTACAATTTTGGCATGTGATAATGTAAACATGTAATTTTATAATTTTTGATTAAATCTTATTTTATAGCATAAAATAAATTTTTTTCTTTCTTTTCCTCGTAAAGTTCCAAAATTTCTAATAAAGGTCCTATGACTTGCCAAAAATAGTTAATTTGGAGGGAGGTAGTCTAAATTACTTAAGGTAGGGGAACAATGGTTGTTGTTGGTTGGATATCTTACGATTGGGGATTATCCACTTGTATGACTTTTTGGTTTTATGAAACAACTGTGGGAAATTTATTATTGTTTATGTTGATTCTCTCATATGTTCATTATATATATATATATGTTGCGTTAGAATGGTAGAGTAAAAGTTTACTTTAGCTTCTTTGAGTCTAGACACACAATGTATTTAAAGAGCAAACAAAACTCCGAATTTTAATGAAAACCTAAAAGAGGGAAAACCACGAGGCCTTGCCCAAAGAAAAAAAAGCTTCCACTATATATTTATTTTGGAGTACAGGATCTTCCCGATGACGGGATTACAGAATAGTATGTAAGAAGGGAACAACAGTTGCTTGTAATAGATGATGTTGACGACGATGTTGACGACGATGTTGATGAGGATGTCGACGACGATGTTGACGACGATGTCGACGACGATGTTGATGACGATGTTGATGACGATGTCGACGACGATGTTGACGACGATGTTGACGATGATGACCGCAGTGGTGATGATGACCGCAAGTGGTCCTGCAGGATCGCATGACGATCACGAACCGGCGATGGTCGACCGTCAGTGGTGGCACAATGTGCTTGGAGGATCTTCAAGCTTTAGGGCTCTCTTCTCTCGCTTGGCTCCCCTCATGAAGAATGAGGGACTATCTATAGATTGGATGTCAGAATATACATGCAAAATCCAACCACTCCACTTCATCGGACGGCCGTAATGATTCCTTGGATCATTTGATGTATTTTAAGTATTTGAATGCTCAAATGAAGTCGGAATTATAGGATCTTGGGCTTGTTGGATTCTCTGAGACGCCGATTTGACTATAAACACTTCATATTTGAGAGCTATTTAGGGATTTAAGTGATATCCTAAAATTTCTAAGGATATTTTAATATTGATCTCACCGCCAACTTCGACGCCTTTTTAACATCAAGATTATATAGTATTTTTATATCAATATATATATATATATATATATATATATATATATATATATATATATATATATATATATATATATAACGATAATCAGATACGCCAAAAAAGAAGGTATTTATATGATTTTTATCATTCTATAAGTTGTAGCAATATTGAAAGAAAAAAATTAATTTAATTTTAACCAATTTAATTAATTTCAAAGAAATAACCCTAGTTGAACTTTATCCACCAATGAGCACAATTTCGGAAGCAATGAGATCGACCTTCATGAAAATGGCCAGGAGGAACACGCCAACATATCTCCACCCACATGCTCCACTCGCAACAACATCATCGACGGATTAATATTTTGGAATAAATAAATAGAAGCGAAGTTGACAAACCGGAAGAGGTGGGTTGTCAGTGAGATGTGGAAGATCAAAATTTATTCCTCGAATCCCTTTGTCAGCTACCTTCGCCAACGCCGTCCCCACAACGCCGCACTCACCGAAGAACCGATATGGACCCAAACAGAAAAACATATCAGGAGTACAAGAGATAGAAAAGCCCCATTCTGGCTAAAAGATTTTACCCAATAATGCAATAATTACATACATTAGCCACTGTTGAATAAAGAATACTGAGAACTTAGCTATTACAGAGAATATTACAATAAATAACTAAATAAAGCATATCTAGCAAAAAGATCACTGAACATTGCCAGAATAACAAGACAGATAAACTACAAGAACAAGATCCAAAGACAAGTTTTCCGATATGGCCGTGGTAACTACAACAAAGAATATAATTGAAAATCAAGAAAGAAAGTAAAGATCTTGCCATGACAAAACTACAACAAAGAATATAACTAAAAAACAAGAAAGGAACCAACATATGGCCAAAACAGACTGACATCACTGCCATATAATAGAAAAACATCTAAACCCTAAAGCTGATCTTGAAAATTGTAAAGAAATATCGAGATCTAGTAGATAGTTAAAGAAAAAGATGTATAAATAGGATTAAAAAGACAAACAGAGATATGAAAACTGATATTTTTCTTGCGCAACTTCTTCTTCTTCTTCTCCATCTTCTCCTGAGCCTCTTTTCTTCCTCGATCGGCTTCATCCTTCAAAGAAAGGAACCCTAAATTCCTCCCCTTTCCCTCTCGCATGATTCTCTGAGTTTACCGTCAAGAGTGAAAAGACTTATCCTTCATTTCCTTGATACGCCGCGAGTTCCTTCCTCCGGAAGTTTCATCAACCGGCTGAGACAAAGACACGAAGCAAAGCACCGATGGCTGTGATTTAATCCAGTGATAACCCATCCCCAAGCATATCCAACTACTAATTTTAAATCAGGGTTATATCAGAACCCAACCCATCAAAATCATCATAGATCTCCAACAACTTGTTCGTAACTAAAGACGCATGCGCAGACATCCCCCTCATTAAACAGTTTATTAAACCTCGGGTCCTTTTCATGGTACTCAAACGATGTCATTCCATGGGCCTCATAAAATGGAAGACCGCCTTCGATTACAGCATCCTTAAGATAATAGAAACTCTCCATCCACACCTTATCCAGATTCATTAGAGCAAGACTAGCAATAGAAACCCCATCGGCGTGAGATACTTACAAACCAAGCCAGAAGCGGCGTTCGCCGAAGGGGAGTGAGAGCGTGTGACGATGGAGTAGTAAGCAGGAGATGATGTCCACCATGACGGGGCTTTGAGATGAGGGAGGTGGGAGGCGATTTCTGTTGGGGTGAGTTGAACACCGGGACCGGCGAGGGCGATGGTTTCGAGGAGTTTGAGTTCGATGGCGGCTTTGAGGGTCATTGGGAAGACGGAGAAGCTGATGAGCTGCATCGCGTAGAGACAGGCGGCATCATTGGAGTTACGCCGAACGATCCATCTATTGCTTGGAGTGATGTTGGGCTGAGGATGGGAAGCTTGTGGGTGAGCGAAGAGGAAGTGAGGGATGGGTTGAATTATTTAGTGCATTCTAACGAAATTAATGTTGGACCAATCATGCAATTAATTAATCAATCGCTATAACTAACTCACGGTAGCCATGCATATCCTAAGTAAAATTTTTTTACCGTGGGGAATGTTAGACTAAATTCCATAGTAGGTCGGGTCAATTGTTACATAAGTTTGATAGTTTCCCTTATCAAGTCTTGAATCGAGCGAGAGGATTTAAGTTGATATTCTAATAATCTTATCATAAATCATATTAATTTAATGAAATACATATCAAATAATTAATGAGAATGTTTATAAATAAGTAAATTAATTATAACGCTTTATTTTCTTAAAATCTTGTCAAGATGGACCTTCGATTAGAGAGTTCATTCATGATTTTTAATGTAGAGAAGTGAGTACACAAAAATAATTTGGTATGAGCTTTCCTCCCGTCTCCCTTAGAAGTTCTTGATAATCCTTCAATTTATAATAAACTATTTAACAAAAAAATTTTAAAAAGTTGGCAAAGATGTGGATAGCCTCATTGGAGAGAGAATAGAACAAAGTGACTATCAAGCAATGAACTATTGTAAACAAGACCAAATAAAATAATACATTTATAAGTTTTTTGAATATGTGTGATAGTCAAATAATGGTTGATGTGTAGATTAGAGGACCCAATATATAAATTAATTGTGGTAGCTTAAACCCTATCATAATATGATGCTAGAGAATTACATTAGTCAAAGATGATAACTCCTAAAACTATAATAGCATGTCAATTTATGTCCCTTAAATAGAATTTATTATTAATATGGCATTAAAATTCATCTGATGTAACATCATAAGAGATTTCAATATGACGATATTGAGTTGTCCACTAAAGTGTGAAGATTATTAGCTAATCATGTAGCATGAAAAAATGGGTTTAACTAGCAATGCCAAGGAGATCTTAGTAAGGCTATGATGAGGTATGATGGTGAGTAGGCATGCATGATTGTCCTTAAATTGATTAATCCTAACTTGATATTCATTTAATGGTAAGGGAACCTCATTGTACAATATTGGTATTATTTTAGTAGACACTTATAAGAATTGAAGGTTTCTAGTTTATTACTCCAATATTCTATGAAAATGATCCTCTAAAGTTAGGTGTAGGAGGTTTTCACTAGTCGGATTACATTATCCTTGATTGTTTGATAAGTTATCAACTACTTGAAGAGTGTTTGTAAGATATTAGGAATATTTCTATAAATAGTGCTAAATTGTTATGTGCAAGAGTATTCATAGTGAGAATTTTATGTCATAACATTGTAATATTTTTCTAGACAAATGGATAAAAAAATTCATAAAAAAATTTAGAGCTTCTATATGATAAATTTGTAAAAGAAATAACATTATAGATATTATTATATTGATATCTTATGATTTAGTGTGGAATACGATTTAAGTAATAGAGGAGGGTGATTGTAGTTAGATAGTTGCTAGAAATAAAATAATGAGAAGTAGGTAAAGATAGTTAAACAATAATATTTGAGTAATAATGATCAGGTAATAATTGTCTGATGATGTTGATCAATTGATGGAGATTATATAGCAATAATTGAATGATAAACATTAGGTAATGATGATTAATCGATAATAGTTAATAGAAGTGATAATTAATGTCAATCATTAGATATGGCTCCGAACTATTTAGATCTTCAAACTCTTTCTAATTTGAGGAACTTACATACAAATCATACAAATCTTATGCATTTGCATATCTAACACCAAAAAATTTGATATTTACAAAGATAACATTTTCATATGCATGAGGGGTGGATTTCACTTTAAAAATTATATGATGGTGCATTTTTTTATGTAATAATAAAGATTTGAGTGTTATTTATGTAAATTTAAAAGTTTAGGTGTTAGATATGTAAATATATAAGAATTGTTTGCTATGTGTGTTAATGCCCCCAACAATTTCATGTGAATAGTGAGGCTTTATTTATAAATTTTTAGAATTGTCATTTTGATAATTCTCACCAAAATTCTCAATTACTTTATTGGATAATCTATATTAATTCTCTTAATCATATTAATATTTATGTGCCCTAATGATAATAAAATGAGTTATTTAGGCTTGTTAAAATCATCTTATCAAGAAGTTCATTTCAATTATAAGTATGTAAGATTTAGAGATCACTTGAACTATAAAATATATGATAAAATATTTTAATTATATTTTAATTGCTTTATTTAGACTCATTGAACTGGAATTATTAGAATATTGTGTCATATAGCTCACCCCATCAAAATGCTTAGTTTAGCTGTAGGTTTACTAAAATTAAAGTTCATATGATACTTAATTAAATTTTTATAAATTTGTAAAAGGAGAAATGATTTTCTTTGATCATTTCTATACATAGCTCACAATTCTTATAAATCTATATATCTATCATCTAAATTTTTATATTTACATAAATAACATTAAATTTTTTAATATTATATTAAAAATAACATCATCAATTTTTTTTAAAATAAAATACAACTATTTATTTATAATTAAAATATTAGATGCACATATATCAAACTCCACGCGTTAATATATATATATAAATGCATAAAAATTATGTGTTATTTCTGTAAACTTTATGTGTAAAACCTCTCTCCACTTCTTTCCATGATAAAAAACTCCCTTTTTTTGGCACTGTTGAGCCATGAAGGCAATACACAATAACGCCCAATGCACGTCGTCGCAGGGCTTAAGCCCCCAACCATTAACCTTTATTTAAAATTAATTCAACCACCTCAAAAAATGATTATGCAAAAAATGTAATTGTATCACTTTCATTTGATTAAATGATTAGATGAGAATTTTTTAAAAAAAATTAAGCTTGAAGAATGTTAATTTTATAAATACATAAAATTTGAATGGTATGTGTAATTATTCTCAATCTTTCCTAAGATATCTATGATAAATATTTTAATTATATTAGTCAATAGTTTTCATGCCTTTTCAGTATTTTTTGATATTATATTTATCACCTATTTATGAATATCTATATAATAGATAATAAATTTAATAATAAAAAAGGTAAATATAATTTTAAAGTAAACTAAATTAATATTTAATATAATATGTAAGATCGAGTAAGTTAAATATTTAAAAATATACAGGTGATAAATATAACATTAACTAATAGACATTAACCGTTATTAATCCATTAAATTTTAAAGAATTATCCCGACTTAAGCTTTCTCCACCAAAAGAGCTTCGGAAAACGGTCGCTCTCAAACACAAGAAAATATTACGTATGAGTCCCGACGTAGTTTTATGTGCTAACTCCAATCGAGCCTACACGCGTGTCCAAGATTTTAATATTGCATTTTTTTCACTTAACGGTGCTATAATTGGATGGTGCATTGACGACGCCGTTTATGCTACCGGCCCGACCCCCCCGCTCAAACAACGGAGAAGAAAATATCATGCTCGCTTTCACATTCTACGCCACGTAACTTATTTTCTTTTATGCAGAAATTTTTCTCAACTCGCCCCGCTCGCTCAAGACGACCTTCCCTCAGAGATTTAGCAAATCTTTGGCATTAAAAATTGAGGTATTATAGGCGACCTCATGAGGTATTTCTTCCCGCATTCTTTAACTTTAATGAATTTAGGGTTTTCTCTATTGTTCTCATCGTCGAGTAGGAGAACATTTGGAAAAATTGAGTTCTTTAAATGAACGAGACCTTACCGGTATTTGAGATGGTATGTGTACTCAGATCAGAATGATGGTACGCCATTATTTTCAAATTTTTGAACTGTTTGTCATATGTTTAGTATATCACATTATAGAATGTTTGGTGCTTTCATGAAGGATTTGATGAATTTTGGGGCTTGTTTGGATATAATATGGTCGATGGCATTATAATTTATTTGTAGGTTGATTAATGGATGTTTGCTTCGCTTACTCTATGTACTCGTGAGAGTACAACCCATTTTATCATTTTTTAAAAGACAACCCTGTTTGGATATAATATGTTCAAGCATATGGCTGAAGGGTTTGAATGCTGATAGGTTTTATAGCTTTTTTGCATGTGTCAGTCTCACTGAGAGTACACCTCATTTTGTCAATTTCTTTCTGATTTTAAACCCTATTTGTAGAGAATATGTTTAATAGATTCCATTAAAGTAATTTGGAGGTCATTTGATTAATTTTTGGGAGTTTTGCATCTATACTCTTGCAGCGCTTCATTTTTTTTCAATTTCTTTGATCTGTTTGGAGGAAATATGTTCATTACATTCCATTATAAGTAATTTGGAGGTCGTTGGTTTTGGGGAGTTTTGCATCTATACTGAGAGTACAAAGCATTTTTTTCTCATTTTCTTCCAGCTTTGACTGGAGGAAATATATTCATTACATTCTATTAGAAGAAATTTGGAGGTCGCTTGGTTGAATTTTGGGGAGTTTTGCATTTGTACTATTTGTACTCATGATAAGATATAGCATTTTTCTTTTT